>JANBPT010000510.1:0-32951 GCA_027575765.1 Tieghemiomyces parasiticus
CGCGTCCCTCTTGCACCTTTCTCCCGCCATCGCCTTTCGCTTCCACCGCCACTCTCCGTGCTTGGCTTCTTTTCGCGTTTATCTTCACCAGCTTCTCGTTCTCCTTTCAGTCCCGTTATACCATTTTTGGTTGTTTTTTTATAAATATGCGCTCATACCTTACTGATCACGCTGTGGTATCCACCCTGCCTGTGTCTGTATACTCTAAACCTGTCCTGTCATTTGTTTCTTTTCACATCCTCTCAGATTATCCAACACCCCCGGTGCTCTCAATGGCTAGCTCTCCAAACACAGATAGCCTTTAACCGTGCGTTCGTTCTAAGGATGTGTGAAATTAGCTGTTGCCTTGAGATCCCCGGTAGATACCTTGTAGAGCAGTTCAAGGATCGCGCTAGTTGTATTCAAACCAGCGCATGAGAGGGCTGCTATAAGTTGACATCAAGCGTACTTAATGTAATCCGACGCCAGTTGTTGTGGGGGTGAGCATTAGATCATATGAGGGGAGTTACGGTCCTAATGGATATCGGTGGTTTGATCTCTCACCATAGTTGCAGTCGACACCTCAAGGATATCATGCATCGACCTTCACCGAAGATATCTACAGCCGACAGCGCGGCTTCTGCCCGACCCATTTGCCTCTAATCACTCACAGTCTACCTCGTCCCCTTTCCAACCATTCTAAGCCAGTTGTGTAGATGCGCCAGTCTCTGGCTCCTTCAGACTGAACTCTGACAATACCATCATTTGTACCCTTCTTCTTGCTATCCACGTGATACTAAGTCCTACCATCGTGGGGCATCTGGCGTGGCCCACTGCCGGGCGGTCCTGATCAATATAATTTGGTTTAGATGATACCAGCCAAACTAATGGAACAACGCTCGATGCCCTATATGTTCCGACCCTCATGGTTTTCACTACCAATGGTGGTGAGCAAGCTGTAGGTCTGACTTTGTGTTTACCAACTAGAAACCAAAATATCTGTACCTACCTAATGTCGTATCTGAACGACACACCCGTCCCAAGCCCGCTAAGGAACAACTATGTACTATCAGGTTGCTTATTCCTACACCACCTGTGGGCACTGCTTTCTGTCCTTTGCCCTCCTTCCTCTTGCGCTACGCACTACCCGTTGCCTCCTATAATACAGTATTCTCGGCCACAGACAAGCTTCCACCTTGATGAGCTCAAGCCCAGCCTGGTCAATGACAAGTGAGGACCCAATTTGCTCCGAACCCTCCAACGGCCACTGGCCACCCCCTGGCTCAACCACCGGGCATATTAACCTGGTATAGAACCCACCAAGGAAGAAAACCGTCAGCATCATCAATACCACGACCATTATTACCTGCTTACTTTTTCCTTATTTTTTTTTAAAAAAAATCACGCTTCAGTATTGGCCCTACCATACAAGTCAATTATTCCGATCTCAGCAGCTTCGTTTAGCAGCCTTGTGAGACACCCTAATGACCATCTATATCGTGAAAGGGGGGGGGGTTCACATTGCTTAGGAATATGTCAATTGGACCCTCTGGATAGTTGGTCTTGCGTTAGCTATTCGCTAACAGTGCCACATGGGCGAATGAAGTTTGGGTACCATATCCAGAAACCACCGTTTCTTAGCATTATGGTCCACCAGGTAACCCTCTCGACTAAGATCAAAATAGATAGTAGAAAGCAAATGGTATAAGCGGATAACGGGGAGGGTGTGACACGTCTACTCACTAGCCGGTGCGCCAGCATTTCTTCAGTCAAGCATCGTACGCGCCAAGTTGACAGACGCACAACGGACGTTGCCCGCAATGACTCATATTACCTTTATCCCTATTCTTGCCCGCCAATTGGCCAGTCAGAAATGCACTCGGTGTCATCTTTAGTTCCTTCTTACCATTATCCCGGTCGTTTTATAAGGGAGCTCCAGTTGGCGTTCTTACAACGACACCAACGACTTTCCACTCTTATGACTTGTTTACTCCGAATACCCTTATCTTCTTTATTAAAACCCTTTATTGAAGTCAGGCTAGACTTTGAAGTCGTTAGTTCTCTCCGACGAGTTGATCAGCAACAGAATCGTCACCGCAGGTATTAGCCATCGATCAGGGAGAGGGGTGGCAGCCCTCACCTTAGCGATTTTGGCGCCAACAACTGCTTGGTATTCATGCTTCACATTTCGATGATGGTCAGTGAAGTGGACTAGGAAGAGGGGAAAGGGAAGCCATAGATATGATAAGATATAAATTTGACCGCCCTGGCACATGGTCTGCTAATTTATCATTTAATGACCAAGTTACCGATTATTGCTTTGTGTTTTATCGTATAGGAGCGAGTAGTGTGGATGTGCGAGGAAAGACACACCATGGTGTCGCTGCAGCAGACATTTTGTACCTGGCCATTTCTTGTAAACGGAAGGTAACGGGTAAAGATTAGCAGGCGAATGACACTGTAGAAAATAGGATTGCTTGGCAGCGGCCTTATTTCTCTAAACCCGGAGGGGGGCAAGGAAGTCATCGACTGACCATGGCAAATGGAGACTTGAGCTGGCAGCTGGGCGAAGGCGGTCGTAATTGGCCAGTTGACATGGTCCACATGCCACTGTCTGATCGTTGGACTATGCTAGATCAGTGGCCCCTGCGCCTGACTACGACAAGAGGGAGAGGGTGCATGGCAAAGGACGGGGAATTGGTCAGGATGGCCAGAAGTACCTTTGTGAGCGGTGAGCCAACGTATCTGCCAAGGTTCATAACGAGACTGTCGGCACTTTCGATGTGCAAGCGAAGCGTGACAGCTCCTCGGCATAAGGGATAGCCTCGTTCCCACCAAACCAGCCTTCAAGATCAGGGAAGCCCTACCACTGCCGTTCATTTCGGCGGGGGCAGAATACAAGCACTCTGCCCACCCTGCGGCGCATCAACTCCCCACAAAGGGGTATGCGTCAACCTGCGGGCGATGCATCGGTGTGTGCTAGAGCGGCTTGAAAAAGCAGAGGCGCAAAAGAGTGCAGCGGCCGAGTGCAAGCGTCACACATTATAAAAGGCGGGCTGCACACGCCACCATCAGCTACCTACCATCTCAACCCACCCTGATCCCCAGCCGCACCTTACCCACCTCCATTGCACCGTTTCTCAACCACACACATCTTTACTCATCCGTGTCTTCAAGTCCACGTACCCTGACCTTAACGCGGCCTCTCCTCTCAGTCACATCCCATCATGAAGTACGCCATGATTCTGACCGTTCTTACTGCTGCTTATACGCTGTCTTCCACAATGATAACTCACGATAAGCAAGTTCCGCCACGTGGTTATCATGAGGCCCGCAATATCCGCGTACATGAGCCTTCGTCCATTGAAAGAGGTGCAAAGAAATTAGTGAAGGGCGCTAAGAATCTTGTCAATAAGGTATCGGAAAAGAAAGAAGATCCCCATGTACCGGGGAGCTCTATTAAATCTCTTGCAGGCGCGGGTATATCAATGGCTGGTAATGCACTCGCAAACGGCCAGGGAGCAGGCCACAATGAATGATAATTCTGGCCAGCAAGGGACACCTAACCAGCCCGCGGTTCATGAGAAGACGCATACACCCAAGGCCAGGCGGTTCCTGGTTGTATGCCTTCCGCATCTACTCGTTGTCAGGCTGATGCCAACAGCCGTTGTAGACTTCTGTGCCCTCCCTCTGGTGCTCAGCCTTAAAGTGGGGTAATTTGGCACCTCCCTGGATTCATCTACCCGGAACAACGTTGTTTATCCCTTGTTCAGTTCATTGTTCTGCACCTGCCCACTCGTACATGCCTTTTTTCCTGCACACCGTCCAACTTTGGCTAAGCGCTTATCTTTGGTAGTTGTAAGAACAGACCGAGTGACTCGAAGAAGACAGCTAGCCCCCCCTTTAAGACCGACAGGTTATATTCTGGCTTCCCCCGGCCTGGGCTGCAAGTCGTGCTGTTGGTGGCTCTTACTTACCCCTCCTCATACGTGTCTGTACCAGTTGGCTGTTCCTAGCGGCCCGGCGATTTATTGTTAATCGGAAATATCTAGTGGGTCAGAACGAGATACATGCATACGCACTGCCTGTTTGAATGTACCACTCTTAAGTGCAACAGCTGCCTGCTTAACCTTGTTTTAACGCCAGGTGGCACAGGTAATAGAGATAGGCACACGGTTGGGAATAAGGCGCCGGTAGAGATCCAGGCCGGTCAGAGGCGCGTAAAGTCTCCCGACGCTAAGTACAATTAAGAGAGTGGTGCTATACCATCGTTTATTAATTGGCTAGGGTAGGGTCCTTATATTCGCGGCGCGCCGCTATTAAGAGGTGACTGCTGCGTTACAGGCAGTCGCGGATCGCAGATAGCTTGGGTGTGAATGAGCAATACCATGTAAGAAGAAGGTCCGTTCGACAACCGTCAAGGACGCAAGATCGAACGGCAATTGATCTATTGGCTGGCGAAGTGATAGGAAACTAGCTTAAGACCAGTGCGCAGCTAATCAACCAATGGTCCGGGTCATACCGACCATATGGTGTCCAATTATTATTATTGTATTTGACAGTACGCCGTGTAATGTTTACAAAGGCTAGGCTGGAATGCAGTGGGGCTTTTCATCGTTAACAAGCCTAAGCCAGACGTGTGAGGGGGGACTCCGCAGCACCGCATTGTCACCCTTAACGAAGACACGTTGCAGCTGGTAAGGCTTATAAGGTTGGCGAGTCCTACTAGCAAGGTATTGGGGTTGGTTACTTTTCATAAAACCCAGACCACAGTACTCCCCTCCCCGCTCCAGAAGGGTGAAAAAATGTACCACGGTCCAAGTCACTCACTATTTTTTCTCTTTCGTCCATTTTTCATAATCATCGTCGCAATTGAGACCTTAAGCCTACCAGCCATTTGGTGGAAAAAAAAATAAATGTTCACAGGACCGAACAGCTCTAGCACTTGCCTGTAGGGCGCCTAGCAGATCTCCCCCCCCTCTGGCCGGGGGCCTCCGGCATGCCCGCTGAGTCTGATCAGCCGTCTTCGACCCTCAATCCCCTCTTCGCTACCCGCATTTTTGCTTTGTACATCACGCATCCCGCATATTTTACACCTCCCTCCCTTCCTTACACCACCTCCTCAGCCATATTTTTGTCCGCCATGGGTAAGAAGACCAAGACCCCTTCCAAATCATCCTCTAAGGACAAGCCCGTCGAGGACACCCCCACCAAGGCCATGGACGTTGACACCAAGCCCAGCAAGTCGACCGCCGCCGAGACTGCTCCGTCCACCACTTTCGTGTCGCCCCTCGCCGTGCCCCTGGCTAACGAGAAGCTTGCCAAGGCCACCTATAAAGTGCTCAAGAAGGGTAAGTTAAGTTTTACGATAAGGTGACCTAGTTGAAGAACTTTATGTTTAGTAAGGCCTGAAGTGGACAGTAGAACATGACGCCGGCCCGTTAGCGCTGCTCGGTCACTCTTGTCACCACGTTCCGCCTTTTTTTGGGAGGGGTAAAAGATACTAACTAGCATAACCCCACTTCCTTCTCCCTCCTACTTGTTTCCTTCCATTGTTGCTTCGTTTTTTTTTTTTAAAAAAAAACAATATTCAATTCGTGGACCAGCTTCCAAGCATAAGCATGTCCGTCGTGGGGTCAAGGAGGTCGTCAAGAGCCTGCGGAAGGGCTCCAAGGGTCTGGTGGTTATGGCCGGTAACGTAGCCCCGATGGACGTGATCTCCCATCTGCCTGTGCTCTGCGAGGACAACACCGTGCCCTACGTGTTCATCCCCAGCAAGGCCGACCTCGGTGCCTCGTGCATGACCAAGCGCCCGACGTGCGTCGTCATGCTCGTACCCGGCGGTAAGACCGGCACCGACCCCGGTATCGCCGACTACAAGTCGGATTACGCCGAGTTGCTCGAGTCCGTCGCTAAGCTGCACGCTTAAGTATCCGTCAGAAATGATTTGCACAAAAGTAATCGTTCTATTTCGTTTCTTTTATCTTCAGAACCACATTAAATAACAAGGTGAACCTGCTGATGGGGAAGGATCTAAAATGTTAGAGATTAATCTCGTCTCAGTGCCAAACTACTGAGAAACTCAACGACAAATTTGGTGCCGAGGCCCACCGGATAGCAACGAAATGGGGTTCTCATAAAATATACAAGTACATAGCCCCTCCCCCTTCTGCTTAAAGAGAAATACCATGGCAACGATTTAATCGGTGGTATCCAGGCTGAACGCCTCCATCGTACGGGTTACCATCGTGAGCATGTCAAAAAACGAGTTGGTGGCGATGCGAAGGATACGTAAGTTGGCGGCCGCGAACGTTCTGTCGGGTGGTAAAGAGAAATCGTGGATAAAGCACGGTTAGGCCTTAATACAAGCAGGTCGAAACTCAAGTCGGTAGGTGCTGAGGTCCAATGGCTGGACGGTCTGCCTGACATGGTCCCAAACCTCAGAGAGTGATGATACTCTCCACCGCCATCTGAACTTACACTTGTAGGATGTGGGCTTCGGTGGCGAACGTGGTCTGAATCTGGTGGGCACTGACTTCACGGTCAACGCAGAGTACTTCCGCGGCGGTGGTGGCCGCCTTCGCATCGGGGAAGGGGACGGCTAGTTGTAGCTTATGGGGCAAGTTGGAGGTGGTGGTGGTGGTGTCGGACATGATGGTAATGAGGTCTCTAGAGAAGCAATTGGGACAGAGCAGGGTATCAATTGGCGGGCCGGACGTACTGGCGCATGCGATGGAATGGGGGGCAGAGGGGCGAATCAGCGGCTAGCGGCTTGGCGCATGGTTGCGCGATGTGGCGAATCAGCCATATACCCATCACCCAACTTGGACCATCTTCTCCGAGGCAAATATGAAGTCACATGATATTGAGCCACGAGTGTATTTTTCGACTGGGTGTGCCGCGTCCTCGAAATACCTGCACGACGGTGCCAGCTAAGGGGTGTGAGGCTGGCCTCTGGGATACTAGGCCTGTTATTATCTAAACGCTACTCCCGCAGCAAAGGGTGGGGGATACGGGGGGCGTTTACTGAAGACTAGGTCAATTTTTTTTTTCTTTTTCGAGGTCTGAGAGGTTTGCCCCAAGAGACAGAGAGAGGGGTCGACCCTCAAATCTCCATGAGTTTCGACAAGGCGAATAACGTTACTGATTCCTGTGCCTTATCCGGTCGATTCAACGTTGCACCGCAGCCTACTGCCTCCTCTCCCTCACTCATTACCCACACGTACATAGCGTTTACTCACAGCTCCCTCCCACCTCCTCGACCAGTCCACCTCACAATACACCACCACTACCACCACCTTCGCTGGCGAAACTAGTTCGCGAGAGCTCCTCACCCTCGCATTCCCAAGAGCTTGAGCCCACATGGTTGGTCTACTAGCGAACGCCGGCCGCCCGTGCGTACGGCGGTGGGGCTTCCGGTCGAGCGGATCGCCGGGATACCTCACGACCAGACTCGTACCATGGCCACTCCGCCCGGCCACCGTCTACACCGGTCTCACACTTACAAATGCACCGACGTCCACCGAATTCGCCGTCAACCCCGCCCTCGCCCGGAATAATTTCTCCACCTTCCGTGCTGGCCATTCTTTCTTGCGGTGCCCACCAACCCGGCCCACCTGGCCTGCCTCGACTGGTGATCAAGGCGCGGCGGTGACCACGGCCCGTCGGTGCTATAAGGCCAAACTTTACGTTAGAAGCAAGCACCGGGGAAAAAAACGCGACCGTCACGAGCCTTCGGGCCCACGGCAACGACGGGGCCCCGAGCCTGATGCTAAGCGCCAGAACGACCGCCAGTCCCTGATCCCGTCTAACCTCGATGCCATTTACCGATCCATTAATGGTGAACCGGGGGGCCCGGCTGATGCGGCCGCCACACCATCTCCGGCGGCGGTCCGCGCGGCGGCCAAACTCACCGACGAGCTGTTTGCGAAGGCCTCCTACCTTGACACCCGGCCAGCCGAGCCGTTAACGATGGACACCGCCCGCGCTTTCGAGGAAGGATACGTACCCGGGATTGACACGGCCACCGCGATCCCGACCGCTGACCAGTTGCGGGACGACTACGTCGGATCCCTCACTGGACACGACGGTGCTTCCGGGGGTGGTGGCGGCGGCGCCGCCGCCACGACGACGACGACCGCACTCCATGATGAATCGTCCGCATTGGTAGTATCATCCAAGGCGTCCCTCCGAATGTTCACCCGAGTCATCTACGCCAACGCTTTGGCCCACCGCCCGGCGGAAGCTGAAAAGGTCTTGCAGCTCATGGCCGACTACGGCATCCAACCGGACCTCCGCTGTTACACCCACCTGATGGACGCCTATGCCAATCTTCGGGACCTCTCCGGGGTAGTCGCGGTCTACCAACGCCTCCAAGCTGCTCAGCTCACCCCGGATCTTTACGTCTTTGGTACCCTCGTCAAGGCCTATACGCGCGCCCAGCGCCTCAATGACGCCTTCGCGGTGTATAGCATCATGAAACAACGGGGTATCCGGCCCTCGGCCCCCATCTTCACCCAGCTTATCCAAGCCTACCTGGCCACGGCTCAGTTCGACCGCGCCTGGCAAATCTTTGAGCACATGCGGATCGAGATGAGCCAGCCCGACGAGGTGGCCTTCACCCTTATGATCCACGCGTGTACCATGGAGAAGAAAGTCGAGCGTGCCATCAACCTATTTGAGGAAATGGTCGAGGCCGGATTGACCCTGACGGACGTGACTTTCAATACGCTGCTTAACGCGTGCGCCCGGCGTCGGGATTACTACAAGACGGCGTTCCATGTCCTCGACCAGATGAACAGTCACGGGATCAAACCCGACGCGTATACGTACACCGCCTTGCTGCTCGCGTGCGCCAATACCGGCGATCTGATGCGCGCGCGCCGCATCCTGGCCGAGATGTTCGCCGCCGCCCGTTCGGGTTCGGCGGGGAGCCCCGAGGCGGACGGCAGTACGACGTCAACCGACCTCGAGCCCAACGAAGTGGCCTACTCTCATCTGTTCCGTGCCTATCAGAATGCCTTCCCGCACCCGGAGAATGTCTACCTTATTCGCCGTGGGTTCCGCAACGTGCAGCGACGGAGGGCCGAGGGAACCCTCACCCGGATGCCCATGACAGCCAAAAAGCTGGCGCTGATGGAGCCTGAGGACCTTACCCCGGAAGAGCGGGAAGTGATAGCGCAGGAACTACTGGCGGCCGCGAAGGCCGGTGCTGACAACCACCCAGAATCCCCGGTAACCTCGACCGGTCCTTCCGAGTCGGAGGAGACGACGCGGGCCGTTCTTCCGGTGGCAGCCATCTCGGACGATCCGATCCGCGCCATGGGTATCGACCTGGACAAGCCGGTTACGTCGCGCATCGACGCTCTCGACGAAGCCGAACGGGTGTTCCAGTACATGTTGGTACACTGTCCGGTGAAGAAACCCTCCCCCATGGCGGCGCCCCCCACGGACGCTTCAGCCACGTCGCCGACGGCGATGCCGGTGGACGACCATACACAAGACACGGCCATCCTCAGTCCCGATGGTCGGTTTAGTGGCAAGTTGTTTAATAATTACCTCGAACTTCTCGCCTACCACGGCCAAGTCCACCGCGCGCTCCACTTCTACCGGACCATCATGCCCCAGCATGGGATTCGACCCCACGGACTCACCTTCCGGACCCTCATCGTGCTCTGCTCCCGAGAGCGCCAGTTTGAGGAGGGGCGGAAGGTGTGGGCGGAGTACCAGCGGTGGGTCGACCAGGTCGAGACGGAATTACATGCCCCGCGGACTGAACCGTTCTTCCGGGCACTTCCTCTAACGTCGTCCTCATCATCATCATCGTTAACGGGTTCGCCTGGTAATAATATTATTCCTGACCCAGACACCGCAACTTCCGCAACGATCGTGGATGCTTCTCCAGCGACACCACCGGCCGAGCCGTCTAAATCTGACGCCACCGACCAACTAGCGGATGGCACGCCTCAGATCACCACATCTACCACGACCGCCGACCAGGGCAACGCTGCCGAGGCCACCACCACCTCTTCCTCCCTCCCTGCCAAACGGCCCTCCCTGGCCTCGCTCCTCGCCGTCCGCTCGGACGACGAGAAGGAGAACCTTCGTCGTCTGGTGGGCCACTCACCGCACGCCGAGTTCGAGGTCTACCGGGCCATGATCAACCTCACCGTCAAATGTCAAGACCTCCCGGCCGCCATGCAATTGGTACGGACCCTCGCCCGGACGGCTCGGTACGGTCCCCTGACCCTGACCCCGTTCCAACATCTCTTTAACCTTACCGTGTCCCAACAGAACATGGCGGCCCGTGGGGAGTTGCTCAAGTTGTGCCCACCGGAGGACAAGACGGTGAGGTACGGGCTGGCTCGCAAGTGGGGGACGACCGTGCCCTGGGATGTCGGGTTAGGGAAGCGTCAGGTGTTGATCGAGGAGAGTGAGATGTACGGTGACGATGCGCCGCCCCTCACGTAACAACACCATAATAATTATGATAATCGTGGAATAGGAGGGAGGGGGCTCTGTCACTGAGAACATAAAAAAGGAATGCACAGCCCATTAAATAAAGACTATGCATGTTGGACTTATTTGAAGGACACTTGAGAACACGGTGAGTGCGCACTACCATCATCATGTGCCACAAAAATCCGCCGTTTCCATACCAGTTGGGAACTTGAGGGGGGGGGGGAGCGGGACCGACTTTCGCACATGTGCAGGCGCTGATGTCTCTAAACGGTTACCCATCACCGCTGGGTTAAAGAAGGAAGCTGCTTTCTATAGACAACGGATATCATGAGTACCTGTAACCAGGTTTATGGAAGTGATGATGTACAATGACGGATGAAATAGTCAGGCAGCAACTCAAAATAGCCCGACATACATGGAATGTAGCAATGTTCGAAAAGTTATAAATAAAGAGGGATGCGAAAGTATGGTGGACGAAGGGGACCTGTACGATTAATCGAGGTCCATTCCACCACCGCCCTGGGCCGCTAAATCTAATCCCTGCTGCGGCGACTCGGTGGGTGATGACGGTGCGGTGGATGGCGACCCCGCATCAGAAGGTGCGAGTGGGCCCATGGGAGGGAAGAAGAGCGGAGCAGGGCCGGCCGCCATTGGGGCGGTGGGTGCTGGGGTCGTCATACCCAAGTCGCTGGCGGGCAGTTCGTAAATCTTGGGCAGTTCGTTGAACGCCCCAGTGCCCATGGCAGAGCTGAGGTCCTCAACGCCGTGGTTACGGCGGTAAAGCACCAGAGCGTGATTATCATGGTGGCGCGGATTCCAGGTCGGGTCCATGACCGGGGTTGGTAGGGACGAGGTTGGAAAGGTACTGCCGCCATTACGAGCAGCGCCTGGGGGTGGGTTCACCAAAAAGGTCAGACGCGGTTCGTCAGGGGCACCGGACATCTGGTCCGGCTGTATCTGACGTACGATAGCGGCCCGGCTCTGACCGTTCATTTCTTCGTCCTCGTCATCGGATAGGCGGCCCGGCGGGAGAAGCCGACGGTTAAGCAACGACGGTTGGCCTTGGTAAGCTGGCGGGCACGGGGCAGAAGTGAGTAGCGACTGTGCATTATTTTCCGGCAGCCGCCGCAGGACTTCACCCGTGTCCAGGTCGATAATTTGGCCAACGGGACCAGTGGTATGTAATGGCGGCCGAGACTGCGCTGAAGGCGGGGGACGGGATAAGTCCAGCATGGCCTGGTCGTCAGCTGCCTGGCCTAGTCGAACGCGCTTCAGAGGTACGAACGGCTGGCTAGCCTCTGATTGGAGGCCGTTGACATCAACCGCTTCCAGGGTAAGATCACCTTCCGGTTCGTGGGTGCGTTTGCGTGGCGGGAGGCCGCCGGTGAAACATGAAGGCGATGGCCCGGTGAACGGTGGCGGGGCGACTTCATGGTGGGACGACGGGCGGCTGGCATGGAGACTCGGCGTGGAGAACCGGGGGGTCGCCAGAGCTGCATGGGGTGTGGCGAAGGAGCCTTGCATGCCTGGCTTCTCGGTACGAACCCGCTTTGAGGCTGGACACTTGGTGTCCCAAGGGGCAGTCGACGCGGAATTCCACCCCTGTGGAGTGGGGGTGGCAGCAGCTGCTTGGACAGTAGGGACCGTGGCCCCCGCAGGCGAGGAGGCTTGCGTCTCGTCCTGGGGAGCGGACCGCTTGAGCCCGTGGGTCATGCCGCCTCCGCCGCCCGAAGCCATAGGGTAGTGGACGGCGCCCAGAGGGTGGCGTTCAGTGGGGTAAAAGTGTGGTGACGCCGAGAAGTGAGGTGACGGCGTTGAGGTGGTAGGTGAGGAGAACACTGACAGCGGTGGCGTCCGAAGGGCGGCTGGGGAACCCATTAAACTATATTCCGAATTCAGGCCGGGACTGTGGGTAAGGCGTTTTGGGAAAGAACGGCGTGGAACAAAAAAAAAAGAATATCAACGAACAGCCACGTTCAGACAAAGTCAGTGAGGTATGGTCTCTACATGCCACTCTGGCAAGTAGCGGGGGGCAGAACCTGGTTATATATGCCACCGGCTTTTAGGAAGGAGCATACAGAGTGAGGCAGAAAGGAGTGGAAGAATGGAAAGTCTAGGAAACAGACCCGCCTCGAAGGAACGCGAAGTCAAGGAGAGCAAACCATAAACAACCCGAAAGCGGACAAGTGAGCAAGGGCGGGCGAGAAGGGGAGGGGACAAGTCAGCGGGTTTGCGAAGGTGAAGCACAGGTCGAAGGCAGTCGAAGGAATGCGTAAGGGGAATGAGGCAAAACGAATGGAAGAGAGCCGTGGACTGCGACGCCAATCCCACGCTGTAAAGGCGGATGGAGGTGGCTGGCAGGGCGAGGGTCTGTGGCCCAGGCTGAAAATGCCCACCCCCAGGAGAGGCGGCTGGGCTAGTGAAGAGGGCTTCCGCAAGGCGTTGTGTGTGCTAGGTACGCACGCTGGAGCGTCACGACGACGTAGGACGCTTGAGTTAATAGAAAGCAGGTTACCTGCCTTAGATTCACTATAAGTAAAAATTCACTTCACCTGAGTTGATGGAAGAGGAAAGTTCAGCTGGCAGGGATAGCGAAGATAGGGGAAATGGCTTGAGAAATCAAGTGAGCTGAGAGTAATTGGCAGCCAGCGAGGGCGGCAGACGGCCGGGTATTTAAATGAACCGACAGAAAGCGCGGAATAAGAGTATATGCTGGGCATTGGCGGTGGAAGAGGCAGGCGAGCCTCGCGTCCTCTCCGGAAGCCAAGCGGCGGAACGCCTGCATCTATGCCTCCCCCAGTCACAGTCGGCCAGCGAATGGCGAAGACGCGCTGGATGCTGGCGGGCGGGAAAGGCTCGAAGCCCCTCCCCCATGACGGTTGCCTGCTTGGCTGGTTCGTTCGAGAGACAGGCATCTCTGGCGGATAGCAGTCCCATGGGGGTGACGAGGTAGAGTCGCGGGATCGCATAAGCCAGGCAGTCGACGGGGGTGCGTACTTTCTATCGATTCCTCGGTAAGGTTGCGAACCAAGCACAAGAAGGTTCTAGCCCCCACGGCGTGCACCGCGGGGGCGGGGAGGCGGTGTCATCATCCGCCATCCGCTTAGCTGTGCCAGCACAGCGCATCGGCTTGATGGGCGTGGATAGGGTCGAAGCGGGAAACGTGCATGGCGGGGGGTCCCGGACGCCTGGTTGGCTTCAGTGCAATCAAGGGCCGTGGGCTGTGCAGGGCCAGTAGATGAAGCGAGATGCTAAAAGCAAAGACGGGCTTGCCACCGTAACCTTCCCGATTTAGGTCTATCTCCGGATTTTTTGATCCACATCATGCAGTGTCCCGGGGCCGAAGGACTCTAAAGGGGGTATAAGGATGTTGCATCTCCCCCCTAAACCGGCCGATTCGGGCCCGGAGCTCCAAGCAAAAGATTGGCGTGTCGTGGACAAGCCAGTTGACTAGGGAAAGTGGGGTGGATTAGGCGTCACCAAGTCCATACCCTCTCCCCTAGTTGTGCACGATGCAATTCCAGTCCAGTACCTCTCCTGCGCGCTCGGCGCCGGGGCTGTGCATAATGCGACAGCTCCACGAGTATCCATGTGCGTTATTTCGGCACCAATGGGCAGCGTAACCCCCCTCCCCCCGCACGGCTCTGTAAGTATTCGTGCGGAATCAAGGGGTAAAGCTGACAGGTCAGGGTGACTAGAATTTATTACAGAGCGACCCAGCACACCAAGTAAGAGCATGGACAGCGTAAGAGTTAGGGTAGTATAGAAATGGATGTATGGACCAGAGGCGCCGCGTGGTGGCCTTCCCAGTCAGGAAAACAGGGCAGGGCAGGCGACGGGGGCGGACATGATGGTGGCTAGCAACTGAGACACTAGGGAGGGCAAAGTGACAGTTTCTGTAAAACACTTCGAGAACGGGCAGGGTTTACGTGGTGCGTATAGTCAATATAGGCAAGAGGCGTGGAGGTTGCAGCGGGGATCCAGGAAATGGAGACGACAACCGCGGGATCTGTCCCTGTGGCTTGCACCTACTTCCAAGCAAATACAGGCACGGCCACCGGGGAGGGAGAGTCATGCGCAGCCACCTGCCAGCGCCTAACCCCTTGCCCCTCGGCTCCGACGTCTCGGCGGCCGGCTGTCCCACAGTGGGAAGGGGGAGAGCACGCCACCCACCCACCCGTAGGATCACTACTAGTAGGCACCGGGCGGTGGGATCACAATCTTCTTCTTAGCCGTCATACTGCCGGGACCGCTGCTGCCGTTGCCACTGCTGACACGTTGGTTGTGCTGGACCATGGCGTCGGCCATTAGGCTGTACACCGGGTGGCTGGCCATACTTGTCGCGCTTGGGGACGGCCGGGTGGAGATGTAACGGCCGACACGGTCCGCGGCGTCCGAGTCACGGGCGCTGGTGTTGGCGTAGTTGACAATGTCTTGGACCGATTTGGCACGGGCCAAGGATTGCACCGATTTGGTGCGGATCTTGTCGGCGAGGCTGGTGAAGGTGCACTCCTTAGAGTTGAAGAGGTCCACCTAGAAGGTCGCGGGGTCAATCCGAATAGCGGTGATACAGGTATGCGTAGAAGGAGGGGGTTAAATAGGGGCGAGCAATAGTGTGCTTGGGAAAGCCTGACAATTACCGGATAACGGCTTTGCCGAATGAGTGGCGCGGCGGGGTAAGGTATGAGGCACTCTCATCTCCAGCGCGCAGACTTCTCTCTCTCCCCCTTCCCTCGGGTATACCGCAACCCTTACCTTGTAATCGAAAGCAAAGCCGCTCGCCTTACATTCCTCGAGGAAACCGCTCAGGGCGGTCGAGTAGACCATACGCCACTTGGGCGGGGAGTTCTCGGGGCAGAGATACACCACAATGGTCTCCCCGACGAATGCCCCGTCGGGGAACCGAACAACGTAGAATCTGGGTTCCTTGGTGGTCACAGGGAATTTAGAACCGATATCGTCGTACCGGTTGGACTCGGCCAGATCCACGGAGGTCTTGTCGTCGGTGATTTTCTAAGATGTAGACATAGGGGTTAGGGTAGACAACCGAACGTGGATCAATCGGGTTAGTCCGGTGTGAATATGGGATGCAATACATCTGGCGAATTGCACCGGCCTTCCTCTTCCAATCGAATCAGACATACCAGCTCCAACACATTGTCCTTCTGGGTGGTCGCAAAAAAATCCTCGACGGCTGACTTGGCAGCGCTGGTCAGCGGCAGCCGGACGGTGTGGAAGCCGCCGCTGACGGCCGCGGGGGTGGCCTTCATAGGCGAGGTGTGGTCGCTACATGAGCGGTTGAACTTGGACAACCGCTCAGAGCGGGCCTTGTTCTCCATTTGGATCTAGAATGCGGCACACATATGCGTGTACAAGCGGAGGCAGGATGCGGGGTGGGTGCGGGGACATGGGAAACCGGGTTAGAACAAGAATCTCGGCAACCGTGGCCTGAGCAGCTACGGGTTTCTGACATCCACGAGACTGGCCAGCCCCACGGCGGATCCACCTCCCTCTACGCCTGTAACAAACTTACGGCCTCCAGCTTGTTGAGTTCAAACTTGCTCATGACCTCACGGGGGCTGAATTCCTCCTTGGTGGCGGCCCGAAACCGGGGCTTGATATCATTCATGGCGGTAAGGTGGACGGTATCGATAATGTTACCGAAACCGAACGCAAACTTGAGGGCTGACTGGGACGATGCGTACAGCATCCGTTCGCGCACCCCCACTTTGCTCTCGGGCACCCAGGTTACAAAACACCACCGGCCAGCCGTGCGGTTCTCGTCGTTCGCGGTCGTCTGACTGCCGCCTGTCGGCGAGGAGGCGCTGTCGGCCCGACGGATGAGGAAATACGCCGGACGGTCCTCCGTCACCAAGTCCTCAATGGGGCTGTAGCGCGCCCCAGCGTCGACGGTACCGTCCTTGGTCTCGACGAGCTCGAGCTGAGAGCCTTCGATGGCCACCTTGACCACCAACACTGACGGCTGGCCGCCCTCCTTCAGGTCGTTGAGGAGTGCCTTGAGTTTGGCGCTTGCTGCAGGTGGTCATAGCGTAGACAAGCCATAGAGTGGAGGGGGAAGGTGATGGGAACACAGTTAGTTTGGGTGCATACGACAGTGAAGTAGGGGCCCATTTATCCCGTGCCAAAGCCACCCTGTGTGCCCGCTGCTCCCCCTTCCTCCACCCTTCGTTCGCGTGGCGGGGGGGGTCCTCTGCTACCAGGGAAATGAGCTGCGGCCCCGGTGTAACACAATGCTTGGGGTAATCAAGGCCCTCCACTTGAGCGGGCCGAGCAAGTGCGACCCTGCTTTACCTTGGACGCCACTCCCGAGACTAGACATGGCTGCCGGATGGGGAGTCGAGGGCCTGGTTCGTTGGGGTCGGTATCAATGAGGTAAACAAGACCGTGCGGCTAGCAGGTTGTGCAGTTTCAAAGTCAAGGTAAGTGGAGTGTACGGAATGGCGAACAACGAAACAGAGTTGCCAGATGAACTGGTCGGGTGGATGTCCTGAAAGAGTTGAGCGGGGGGGAAAGGGAAAACAGGGCTCCAGTCGGGTGACAAGTCAGGAGGGGGGAGGAGGGTGGAGGGAGCGAGGCCCCGGGTTCTAACCAATAGTTAGTGCGGCTAGTCAGGGCAATCAATCGACCGGAGGTAAACAGACCATAGCGTCCGCGGGGTGAGCGGAGCGGAACGGCGAAGGCCCCCTTAAAAATGGAGATGCTGGCAGCGACCGCCGAGGGGCATGGGGAATGGCCTGTGGTTGGCTGACCCCGTTTGGGGTGTAAACAAACTTGGAGGTTTCACAGGCGAAAGACGGTTAATATCGTAGACGGTGCGGTGCGCACGCGTGTACATGAAGGGGGAGGGGTGTTTGCCGGTCCGGGCCACTGACAGCCAGCACTTGGCTCGGCCACCCGCTACGGGCATACAGTAGCACGATCGAACCCGCAACGTACGGGTAACGGCCCAGCGTTGGGGAATGCCCGCGACTTGTTTGTTCAGCAGGCGTAGGGATCAAAGCCCACGATTCAGTACAGGCTAAGGCGTCACACTGAAGAGGGGAGGTGAAGACATGTCATCTGTGCTCGTGAGCAACATATCCCAGCGAATAGGTTCGAGCACTACCACTCGCTTCGTAATCGGTACCTCCTGTCTTAGGAATGAAGGTTAGCCCCTCACACCACTCAAGTGGTGGCCATAGGTCAGGTCGGATGCAAGCACCGCAACTCCTGACCACCCGGTTCCCCTGGCATGGCACATGCCATAGATAGACAAACCTGCGGCTTGAACTGCCCGTGTACCCCTTTGCTACGGGGTTCCCTCGGCTAATTCCAACCTCCCCCCGAGCTCATGCTGCCATCACGGAACAGCGGTCCAAGCGCAGCTGAAATTGCAAATCACCGTCGCTGCGTCTCAAGGTAAGGGGGGGGAGGGGCGCGGACTGGTCCGCAGGTCCCTTACGGCTGTACCTGTTGCACAGGCCCCTGCCCGGCCTTGTCAAACGCCGCTTGTTCCCACATCAACCTTAAAAGTATTGCCGAATGGCATAGCGTGCGCTGGGCTAGGTAAACGTGATTTTTACCTGAGATACAACTGATCGTAACATACAAGGTTTACCGATAACCCGGAGTAAAGGGGGGGGGGAAATGTCAATGCAGAAGAGAGCGGTGGATTGCGAAACAAAGTTTACACATGAGGAATAGATGCGGAACTACCAGATGTAGGAGCCAAGTACAGAGGGTGATTTAAACAAACAGCTTGCGAGGGAAAACGTCGGTTAATCGAAATGCATGGGGGAGTCAAGGGTGAAGCGTTCGGGGCTTGGTGTCCGCACCGTGGCGGCGGGTGATATCGGCTGTGCCTTCGGATTGTACTGGCTGAGGCACGTCTCACATTTCTGTCGGGTATGTGGGTTAAGGAGGAGCGGCGACGAGTAGTGTGGAGAAGGTAGTGCGTTAGCTGGCTGACAAGGATATGATCAGATCGTGTAGACCTAAAAAGATTAGCAGGTTGCCCACCTGTAGTTCCACAATACAAGGGAAGGGGAGAATAGCAGCACCATCCGAGTCGTCAATCAAGAGGAGCAAGTGCGAACCACGCACGTTCATAGCCGGTACACTAACCTCCAGAAGTGACACATTCACATCGAGTTTGGTCTGCTCCCGATGTGCCACCAACCTTAGCTGGTCGATGAGCGTCTGCCGTTTAGAATTCAGCCGGGCCAGTTCGTCGCGCTGTCGTTCGAGACTGCTGACAAGGTCGGACAGGTCGTGGCCCACCGAGGTGGCTGGCGTGACGCGAGATATGATAATTGTGGACGTTTACGTTAGGGCCCGAACCTCTTTCTGCTAACTGAGGGTGAAAAAATTCAAGTAGAATAGCATTGCAACTCGCTCTGCACCCAATCTTCGGTCAACTCTATTTATCCTCCTCGGCTACGGGCTACAACTTACCTGGCTGACCCAACTGATCGTCTACCTCCTTGATCAGCTGGCTACATTTAGCTTCGGCCTCGGCACGCCCCCGATCGTTCGCGGCAACTTCCATAGACAGCGCAGCCAACCGATCGGTACACGTATCGGTCGGAATCGCTGTTATCGCACTCGGAGCACCCCATCCGATCTCCGCCACCGACCCAATTAACTCGCCACGATCGCCGGCGGTAGGCATGATAGCTTCGACAGGCACTCCAAGGATTTCACGGAGCACGTTAACGAACCCGCGTTCGAACACGGCACGTTGGTCCCAAACCTCGAGTAAGTAAGCGACACGACGGGTGAGGTCCTCAGTGGCGTGCGGCTTGAACACGCGAACAGCTTCCGGGAGGTGCGGCTGGAAGGCGTCACGGAAAAGGTGGTCTTTTCGTCGCCGTGATTGTAAAATCTCGTTGGCGAGGTGAAAGAAAGCGATCTGCTGGCGGGGTTGGGCTAATAAGACAGCATGAAGAGTAATGGACAGGAATAATGCCCCGTAGGGTCTCCGGTCGTTAGTAACAGGGAGATGGGGAGTGATTTACAGTCGTAAATTGATTGGTCAAAGCACTATACTTTAAGTATACCTGGCTGCATACAAAAGTATAAGCTATATATGATTCAGCGAAAGGAACCAGCATGACCCATTGCATGGGACACCCTGAATAGGAGTTTCTGACGACTTCAAGTCAGGCAAGGCCACCGGGCGTAACATTCAGATTATTTACCTTTCCTGAACTGGGCGAGCCAGGTCGTAACAATCGTACTGGCATGTCGGATATTTCCCAGAGTCCCTAGCGACCAAAGCGTAGGTGCAGGTGAAGTGTGTCCGAGCATAACATGCACGAGAAAGACAATCGTTAACCACCTCACCCCCTTTGTTAAGTAACGCGTCAACCATGCGTGCTCCGCATCCTAGTGCCGGGATACTGGGGATACCTTGGTCTCTAGGTATAATTCTGAGGCCATCAACCACTGTCCGATCACCCACGAGACGGAGCGGGCCACTAGCCGTTCCACCTTACTTGCTGAACCATTGATTACCTCTAAAATCACTTACACTGGGCGACGAGTGATATCGAGTCTCGCCGGTTAGTGAGCATTGCCAGTTTCTGCTCAAACTTTGTCACCGTGAAGCTCATGACGGGCAATCGGGCTGTGTCGGAGTAAAGGAAGGAGGACTACAAAATAGAGTCAAAAAGGGGTGCTCGCTAGATGGATACGAGGCGATAGACTCTGTTGGCCTAGGCGGGAACAACTTGAATTTGAAATCGATATAGGCTAGAGAGGTTCCAAGGCGGAGCTGGGTAAGATAGCGCAACCGGAAGATAGGGTGCGCGTATTGAGGGACAGGCAGGTAGGGACTTAACACGAGTATATAATTGAAACAGCGTGAGGATTCAGGTATTTGGTGAGCTTAATTAACCAACAACAAAGCAACCTGCCGGTTGAACCAATTGAGTGTGTAGGTGTGGGTAACGGTGGAGGAATTCCGTGAGAAAGTGGGCGTATAATGAACCACGAAAGATTATGGAAACTGGATAGAAAGATAAACCAAGTTGCGCGATCAAGACGACTTGTGGCTGCAGAGGAACATCGAGGGGTATTTAAAGCAGTCCGGCCATTAAGACGCCGTTATTTAGGAAATGAGTAGTGCAGTAAACGCAGGGGGTGGACCGCCTGAAACGCGAAGAGATGGGAATGTAAGGAAAGGGAGGGTGAGAGAGATGGATGGAGTGTTGGCGGCAGACCACTTGCAGTTCCGGCCTAGACGTCAACACCAATGGGCACCATAGTTAGAGCATGGGGGTGCCCGACGTGCAGACCCTGGGTAAGGAGATGGTAAAGTAACGGACAGACGGGGAGGGGGGATGCTGATCTGTATATCGAGAAATCCACCCGAGCACGTCGCTAACGTACCTGTAGGTTCTGACAGTGGCTTACGGAACGAGGCGTAGTACCGGGCTCCCCTCAGGGGCAAAGTAGGGGAGACGTCCTACTATTTCGGGCAATTGCAGACGGGAAAGTTACAAGTGGGTAATAGCCCTAAGTACGGTGGTAAAGAGAGAAAGGTAACGTGGTTGAGTACATCACAATTGGTGCAGTGGGGTTATTAATTAAGCTTCCATAGGAGTATAGAGGATATCTTTCATACGAAGTCCAGTACCTGCACCCGTCCAATGCGGGGGAACGCAGTAGGGAATACGTAATTGAAACAAAAAAAAAGTTGGCGTGAGTGTCTAATGCGAGCCGCCCTGACAGTCTCAATCTCTCGAAAGTAGAAGAATGTGTTTTGTGGCTACTGATTGGAGAGTGAGTGCACTGGAAAGCGGAGTACGGCCGGCGGGAAATTCGCCATTCTGGTGAAATCAGTAATGAGCGTAGAGGTGCACTAGAGAACAGTTTGTGGGAGGGTGACGAGGAAAACGGAGAAGGGGGAGGGGAATACGTGGTGTGAATGGCGATTCATACTTTAGATGGTTGGCATGACTGAGTCGGGCTGCTCCAAGGATCTTGACCGGAACAATAGCGGCAGGAGTGGGGTGTAAGAGGAAGTCAAAGGGTAGCGACAGACAATGCGCTCACTTGCGTGGCTGAGTGTACCGGGGACGCCAGCCCTGTGCATGGTAGTTCTGTCGAGGCCATGCGTAATGGACCGGACTGTGGCAGATGTCGACTTGATATTGCAACCGGACGGAATATTGGCAATCCCGCTGCGATTTTGATGAGGCCGCAATGAATATGGGAGAGGGATTGAGCCGACCATCGTAGACGCCTCGGCAACTGGGCTGATGACACGTTCCCATTCACTACCCGCTGGCTCTTTGGCCCTCCCATCCGTTCTTTTGACTAGAACTGACATGTCATTCATGGTTCTGCCCATGTGTTAAAATCAACAAATATAAATAGACCCTCGGAAAAAAAAACATACGCCCATAGCGTGCTGGGTTGCGGATATGATCGGTATGCGGCCGCCGAGGAAAGTACCCCCCACCAAGCCTTACCCTCTCGCTATCTCGCTACTTGGGCAGTGTGTATCGATAAAAGGCTAGAGGTGTCATGGCATTTACGTCGCCTCGCAAGTGCTATCCACACGCCCCAATAGAGTCCACTGAGTCCGCTCGCGGTCGGTTGTGGTTTTAAAATCAACCGAGTCCACGGAAAATGAAGGGTGAACCCAAATAGTTAGTAAAGTCACCGC
This sequence comes from Tieghemiomyces parasiticus, assembly GCA_027575765.1. Taxonomy (NCBI): domain Eukaryota; kingdom Fungi; phylum Kickxellomycota; class Dimargaritomycetes; order Dimargaritales; family Dimargaritaceae; genus Tieghemiomyces; species Tieghemiomyces parasiticus. Next base: position 22,115 of record JANBPT010000510.1, read on the forward strand.
ACCATGTGATGGGATAAGTACAGGTGAGGGACGACGGGCTATATATTTCTTCCCCTGTCCCTCCCCCACGCCCCTCGCCTTTATATTGCATGTCTCTATTCCGTGGCCTATCCGTTCACATTGTACGTTAGGGCTTATATTGACAAGGCCGCCTAATGATAGGGTATATCAAACATTGTTCCAATAAGGGGCGTCACACGACGTTCGGACCTGCCAGGGGAAGGCCGGCCTGACCACGCTGCAGGGTCGGTAAGCCTTTCGAAGATCTCCCAGATGCCAGCTGATGGCGACTGTCCCCATTCACTTCTTACCCTATCCAATAAGCTATACATATGTCGTTAGGGTTGAAGTATTGTATATCTCATTCCATAGGGCAAACGATATATGTTTTACCCGTCTAGCCATTCACTTACCATGAGGTGTAACAGCAACAGGCCCCCTTCCACGGACGTATCTGCGTAGACAACGTGTCTTGTAGGTAACCATGCGCGGGTGAGGAAATACCACACAGATGCCCTCTATTAACACTGATGCGTATCCGTATTCTGGAAACTCCCAAGCGGACTAGCTAAACGGCAAGCGGGGATCTAATCGGATAATAATGAGACGGCATTCATACCCCTATTGAGTAAACGTGGAGTGGAGTCAATTGTTCGGCTCTGGAGTACAACTTAGAGGACAGCCGAGACCTTCTTGCAAGCGGTCAGCTACACGGGATTCAATTGATGACACATTATGCCTTCCAAAAGTTCCCATACTTGATTCACTTACAAAACTGATGGACCTGGATTTACAAAGACAAGCACTGCATCATCCCTTTTCCATGCTGGTATACTCGAGTTTTAAAGCAGCTGCGTACAGACAGTGATATACTAGCACCGTTGGATACGTACAGTTATCGTCAGGGCCCTTGCTTTACGGAATTTCTCATGGAGGACATGATCCGCAACCAATTTATCTTTACCCTTGTGTCGTTAGTTTCAAAAATGTGGCTTGGTTAACTCAAAGCTCTGAGAAGATATATTTGCACTCAGATGTTTTGCTGCCTCAAATTGATCCTTGGAATTCTCATTGACAATCACTTGGCCTCTGTATAACATATAATATGGTGGGTATAGCTCCGTCTGGAGGGCGGGGCAGTCGGAGGCCATATAGATCAATAAGGAGTGGTGGCATCATTGTCAACCATGGGCACTCGGGAGCAGTCAGAGGGCCATGAGAAATATTGGGTTATAGTGAGGGAACGAACAGGGCTGCGGAGGAGCTCCATCCTGCCAGTAAAAAAAAACAACTCGAGATCGATAAAAACAGACGACCACCCTTTTTTAAACGCCCTGAAACTAAGGTCATGAATTTAGTTCCTGTTTGTATGGTGTCTCACAAGTGGTCTGCTGGACCTTCCCATAGGTATATCATTCCACCTATATAGAGGCGTTTTCCTAGCTTATTATGCCTGTCCTGCTTCCCCATATGGGGAGGCAATACATTCTGATTATTGATGTGGCCCATTATATTTCTCTAAGCAATAAAGCAGAAGAAAGTTTCTCATTTGCATAGGATAAGGATGATTTTTTTTCTATGATGCTAGGCCCTAGAATGTGGAGTGCATCACTAGGCGGCTTAGGACTCCACAATGGCTGAGTGGTTCAGGATAATGGTCTACACCCAGCAGTGCAAAAAGCAGAGACTGAGATTGCTAACTTTTGCTGAAAATGTAAATAGTACAAGACTGTGATGGTGTCCCAGCCTATAGTGGAATAAATGAAAGTAAGATAATAACAAGGCTAGAAAGTATTACTGCTTAGACCTTACTTACAAGCATGGGCTTGCTATTTATACTCAGACACGGGGGAGGACCTGCATCCCCCCGTATACACTGGTACTTTAAACCGTAATCTTGGCCTTTCCCCTGGAGGTGTTTTGTCCATTGTTGAAACCTCAGGGTATTGGTGTATCTGCTAGAGTTCTTTAAGAGGCAAGGCTGGTGTCCGCACCAAACAGTCAGGGAAGTGTACCAAGATATGAAGATTGATATCACTTTGGAAAGGATCCCTACCAGACCTTAGGGTTTCCAAAAGTAGACTGCCGGAGTCAAGGAATCCGAGTCTGTAATGCAAAGAAAAATTGGGCAACTATTGACAAAATTACCAGGCAATAGAAAACTACCAGTGTAAAATAACAATTGTGCTGATATTAGGCCCAAGTCTAATACCAAAACCAAAAGGCTATTCTACTATCACAGAATTTATGGTTCTGAAAATAGCAGACTTTGACTTTACTATAGGATAATCTAATGTGGTGGTTCCCAATCACCACAATCATTATTTTAGGTTTACTAGGAAATGGTGACAATGGATGCCACTATGGGATGGGAAATACAGAAAAAGCTGTTGGCCCCTATGTTGCATACTTGGGCCTGGCTTTTATACTACTGTACTAAAATGATCTACAATACCATTGGTGGATGGCCTTTCCCGGCCTCCATCTCTTCAGGACCTCTCCCAGAGGTTGCCTAGTTATGTCTTCACTTTTTTATTGTACCTATAGGCGCAGCCTATTACAGCTTCTCAAAGGTAGAAGTCATGCTTGACTTCATGTTGTGGTGAGCCACAGCTGACCAAAACCAAGTTTTATCAGTACCAGTGACCCACAGATGTTCACCAAAGTATCTGGTAACATCAGTTCATATCTCTGGGCCGTCCCTGATATATTAACTTTGGATTTACATAGTTTATTGACATTGATTAGTAATGAGCATTGCCCTGATATCAGGTACTTAGTATAAAACACGGGGTCAACCTGACCTTTTGACTAAATAAGTTTTTACCAACCTTTCTATTTTCACAATCTTGCCAATTTTCTTTTAATTTTAGTCAAGCACTATGTTTTAGGAGTTTTTACAGGCAATGTACAACAATTTATGTGATGCTAGGCCCTGGCAGCAGAGATTGGGTTGGACCCTACGCAACAATGGTCTAGGTCCAATGGCAAACAGGCTTGATAATGGTTTGTTTACTTTTGACTTAACATAAATAGTATGGGATTGAGATGGCGTCCAGCTACTATCATAAATAAATAAAAATTACTAGAAAAATAAGATAATTTCAAAATTGGCTGGCAAGCCCTTGCCTAACTGCATGGGCTTGCTTCTATACTCAGGTGTGGGGGCAAGGATCTACATCCCCCTGCATATTGAGCATAGCCTTAAATCTTAATCCTGCCTTTCCCCCCCCCACAAGGGAATTAGCAATTGTTTACGTTTTCCAGGTGTTAATGTGCCCACTAGATACCTTCAAGAGGGAAAGTGGGTGTTGACACCACAACTTGTGAAACGTTGTTAAATATAATAGAAATAGTACCCCAAGGCAGGGTTGATGAAAAACACACCCTGAGCTCAGAGGTGCTGAAGCTTGGGCTATAAATAATAATTGTGAATCCTCAATAAGGCTGTAGCCTGGCTGGCTACTCCAAAGTTGGCCAATTTGCCTATTGGCCCCTCCAGGTATGAAACATAATAAATCAAAAAGTTTGTAAGACAATAGGCTGCTTAGGTCATGGGAAAATGGCCTGTCAGCTGATGGGAAATCTGCTGAGTTTGCATAATTGAAAAGTTATCCTTCCCAAGGCCTCAGTCCTCTACCCTGGCCTTTGTAGTTTGTCTGGTTAAGTCATTCAGACTTATCCAAATGTTCTACTATACTAGGAATCTTGAGGAGCCTAAAATACTAACTTGGCTCCACTACTCTGTGATGCTAGGCCCTGGATAATGGTCTTTGGCTGAGCCGTACGTGACAATGGTCTGGACTCAATGGCAAACAAGGGGGAGTGATGGTAATGGTTTGTTTACTAACGGCGCTATTGTGAATAGTATGGGACCGCGACGGCGCCCACATATGTAAAGAAATAAAAATAGAATAAAGAAATTGTACTAGTGAAGTAGCATAGTGAAAAATATGTAAAGAAAAAATAACTGGCAAGCCCTTGCCTAACTGCACGGGCTCACTTTTATACTGGGGTGCAGGGGAAAGGATCTACGTCCCCCTGCATGACGGCCGTAACCTTAAACCTTGGTACCTGTTTTCCCCCTTGAGGTGTTTGGCAGTTGTTTACACTTTCCCAGTGTTGGCGTGCCCGTTAGATACCTTCAAGAGGCAAAGCCGGTGTCGGCAACGTAACTCAGTTGCGACCATTTGCTGGAGTTAGCACCGTATCCCGTTAGATCTGCGAAGTTAAGTCCCAATCAGCTGGTTTAGTACTAAGGTGGGAGACCACTTGGGAATAGTCGGTGTTGCAACTTTTGGTCTCTTTTAGGTATAGAGTGCTTTTATTTTGTTACCTTCCTATTACAGTCCAGTCCGGAGTAGATTGGGCTATCCCTCATCATCTTTTCGAATATGGCTATCCGTTTCGAGTAGCATTGGGTTGCAAGTGGAACTGCATCCGGATTAGGCGCGCAACGCTTAGGAAACTGCGGCGATTGGGACACGCAAGGAAGCATATCTAACCATTTTGAGTACCCAAACGCACTCAATTAAATAGTCGAGTTAACGAAATAGCAGACCAATAGGGGATGAGAAGCGGCGGCTCAGCGCTTGTTTGCATCTCATACAGCCCAATTCATCGACAGCCCCATCGCTTCCGCGAACGCCACCGTAACACAACCGGGTAGGTGGTATCATTGGGACAGAGGTTCTTATCAACCGCGCTGCTATGTAAGTCGTACGCTTTACTGCTCTGCACCCTTAGACTTGCGTTGATCATGCCAAGGTGTCGACCTTCTTATGGCCCTCTGGAGGTAGTTAATTTAGCGGGACTACGTAAACCGCTTCCGGGCTCCTCTTGGATCCCATCGTTGGGATTCCGAGTACGAATACGGTAAGATTTGGAACGGATTGATGATCCCCACGCCCAATCCCAGCAAGATTGTGATCCCTTGGAGTACTGTCGGTAATGGAGACTACCAAGTTTTATCCTAACATCAGTACGTCATACCGTACTGGCCAACCATTTAACGGCATGAGGCTCTAATTTATTTAAAGACACGACTCTGCTGATGTGGATTTCGCTTAACTATCCAACTTCATCGATTCCTGCCAGCCTAATAAACTGTCGTTCAGAGTATTCTGGTCCGTCTTCCGTGCCCTGTCGCCAATCTCCCCTTTACCCAACCAACCATGAAGGTCATTCAAACTTTGGGCGTCGGTGCTGCCGTACTCTTAGCCACGCACGCCTCGCCCATCAATCCCGATCAGGGAGATCACTCAGAGTCCCACTTCCAGTCGCTAGTCACGCCCTACACCAGGATTGATGAGGTAAATGGCCAAACCGCGGGAAAATAATGGCATTGTGACTTCGTTTAATCGGCCTGGAGGCGAATTTTCGCCCGACCGTTCTTCTGTCGCCATTAACCAATACATTTAGTCAACCCATAGCTGTTTTAAGCTACTCAGATGACTAACTATCTATACCGTATTTCATCATCGTTTACACTGACCTCACGAGTAGAGTCTAGCTACCCTTTCCAACCTGATGGATCCTGTCGTCCCACCGCACCTTTTTAGCCATCCTTACAACGTCAACCGGCGCACCCAGCGCCCACAGCAATCGGCTACATTGCTTCCGCCGCCAGTCGGGGTCAACAAGCTTGACCTCCTCACCCCAGCACTCAGCCCATTTTTCCAATCCGTTCTCATCCGCTATGGTATCATTCAGCGCCTTGAGTACTTTGGGATCACTCCGCTGGGCAATATATATACTCCGGCTATCGACCGACCCCCGCAGTCGTCCTACCGTGATTACCAGGGCTGGGCGGCCTATCCGCCGCGTATGGCACAGGAGGCCGCCCTGGATTACGTCCAGGTCGCTACTGACCCTCACTTGCCGCATACTTATCGCCCGCTTTTTGACAAGTACGGCTTCCCAGCGGCTGAAATGGCTCAAACCGTGAGCGATTTTGTGCCTCAACTCCAACGTATCAACGACGGTGCTACTCGCATTCCGCTCACCGGGACGGCCGGTCTTATCAGTGGAGAGATAGACCTGGTAGCCTACGCCATTGCCCGTCACCAGGCCACTTTCCTCGTCAACCTCATTGACTACCTTGCAAGCGGAGAATTTATGGGATCCTTCCATGACCGCTTTCCAGCCATGGTCGCCGCTAACCACTTGGACTTTGCGCACCGCATTCATACCTACTTTTGGACCCGTGGTGGGTCGTCCGAAGAAGACTGGCGCCGTACAACCATGGATGACCCGCACGTGCGAAACGCTGGTAATTTTTTGAGCGAGCTGGGCCATCGTGTGGGTGGGTACCTCCAGGATAGCGTGTTGCTAGGGTTGGCTGGTACCGGGGCTATCGCTGGAGTGAAGGAGGTGATCGAGGCCCTAGACTACCGCCACAATACCAATGGGGCGCGTCGGCCGCCGCGTAGTCCCTTTGAGACCACCGTGGTGGCTGCGGCTATGGTGGCCGGTCAGACGAAGGTTGTGGAGGCCTTCGGGCCAGCGACGAGACCCTACCATCTCGAGTGCGCCAAGGTGGTACTCCAGCACCACGGGTTCGGCAATGCCCAGAAAGAGGTAGAGGAGCTTATTCGTGAGATGAGCACCGAGCAGAGGAGAGACTTTCCGAGTGTTACCGGGAATAACCTGAGCGAAGTCACTATGACCCTCAACGTGTTTGACAACAACCGCATCGTCTATTTTTACGGGCCCGAGGCGGAGGTGTCCTACATTCACTACGACCTGGGAGTCTAGGGCACGTCTTGTCTGAATTTATTCCGCTCCCCAGCCGTGGCGACCATCGGGTGGTTTCTATTTAGGAATAACATTTACTTCATTAAAACTCACTTCCAAATGCTAATAATTTTTTCGTTATGAATAGCGCGATACATCTTGTGCGGCTCAATGTGCCTCTGAGATTGACTGACTAGTCAAGACATTGCCGCCAATTAAGTTTCGACCCAATATGTTGGATAGCCCCTTCATACACGTACTCGCCCTTTTTCTGGACTTCACGGCAGCTATGGCCAACCAGTTACAGCCTAAATAGCCTTATCATAATCTCTGACAAGTGGTCTCTGCTCTACCGTCGCCCATTCTCCAACCAACTCCCCCCCCCTACCTTGGTATTTCTAAACAGTAGCTCGATGGCTGAATCGCCTGCGCGGTTAGATAGATAGACCACCCGAAACTAGCTGACGATACTCCAACATCGAACATGGTAGGATACTATATATTATTTTTGAATACATGTGGACTTCCATTGTCACTCATGCAATTTATTTATTGGAATTAGCGACAATAATTTACCATTTGTCACTATAATTATGTCATATATAGTTTCTGTGTGATTTATGCCTGAACCAGAAACACTTAGAAACTGAAATGAGAAGCGGCAGAGACTTGGAAGGTCAAGAAAAGCTGAGAAGTATAACCCAAACACCACATATTTGGGCCAAATGCGGGCCGGGAAGAGGGTAACGGTCTTGGATAAGTTGTGATTAAAGAGGGGATACTCGGGATGCACCTATCAAAACCATATGACTACGTAACTCATTAGGGCTATAAAAGAAATAGGAACAGACGAATCCATAAAAAGAAAAATGCCACCCACCATCGGCCCAAAATTTCTAGACTTATCGACCATTGAAGCTATTTTGGTACGGGCTCGTTAGACTAAGACCACCTGTACTTAGGGGTGGGGGTTCATAATCAGAAGACACACTTTAGTAGCTATCAAAACAGGGACAACGTGAACTATTTAGCCTCTAAAGGTACCTCCCCTTTATGAGGAAATGGCATAGTGACCGAGCTTTCGGCGAGTAAATTAGATATATCTATGGATGGGTTTCTGTGAAAGCTGGACACTATCCTTGGCGTTGGTTGATTGGGCGATTGTCCGATTAATCGGAAAACACTCAGGGACACTGAGTTAAGCTAACTCCGGAGGTAAATCTAATAATTATCCCTAGTGGTGAGATACTCGGAAGGTGAATCCGAAGGCCTAGCTGTGGGTGAAGCGGCGGATATGCACGTAGAATTGAGTAGGCCGGGAGGTCCCAGGTGCCGTAAAAGAAGCTACCTTCAGCTTGGGGTCGAAAAGGATCTCCTCCTTCCCTCACTGGCTAAGGAACAGATGAAAACCTACCTACCCACCCCTTTTCCATTTCAAAGACCGGCACCACCCTATTTTTATTTTCGCTCTTTCGCTTCCTCACTCCAACCCGCATCTCGTCATGGGACACTACGCGGCAGTCGTACGTCACCTCTTTATCAAACGGTATGGTTCGCCTAAGTCCCCCTCTCCACTCTTCCTAATCCACACACACATACACACACACACACACACTCTCTCTCTCTCTCTCTCTCTCTCTCTGCCGTGACGTGCCTGGGTGGAAGTGTGCAGGCCATGGGCATTGTAAAAGGATTCAACTACTGTGATTATACCTGACATCGCTACCCACTCCAATGGAAATACACGTTGTAAATATGCCTGTCACACGAGCTGTGGCATCATTCGAGTTGACCAATCTTGATATGCGACATCTAAAAATAGTGCACAATAGAGTGGGTTGGGGAGGGGAGGCAAACGATGACGAACCCAGTGAAATCATGGCATGCGATAGATACAAGGAAGCGTGATTTTCGCTTCCGCTGACTAACCAATAGCTCACTGGGCCTGACGAGCTGATCGGGGGAGTGAGGAAGGGTGGCAATCAAACGAAGCCAAGGATTACCCATACCTCTGCCCCGCTTCCATTTTCCTGACCCATCCGCTCGTCATCTCCGTTGATAAATTTATCTAAATTTTATCAACGAAATAGCACAACACTATAATTGAGTAGAAGGGGGGAGAAATGGGGTTAGATAAGCGGGTTCAGATGGTGAGCAAGTACTTAGAAAGACACCGCTACTCCTCCCAGGCCAATCGGGAATACAAATGGGATAGATAGGGCCTGCACAATCCCTCCCATCATTCTACTCTCCCTTCCACGCGACATTCCGTACTTTTTGCAAGCTAATACGCGAGGATGTAGACTGAGACGGGTCCTAATATAATGGTATATATCTTCGAGTCTCCACGAGTGCAATAAAGGGAGGGCAGAATAGCGGCCGGTAGTGCTATATAGGAAGGTCAAGACAAGTTTCGAACTGACGCCGAAGGCATGGTAGCGGCTGTTGGGCTGTGGCAGAAACACATGGATGAGCAGCTAGGGAGCGGGGAGATGTCATACTATCAATGGATGTGGCAGATGCTAGATCAGGCGCGGGGAATCTCGGTGGGAAGTGTCAGAGACTAAACGCTGCTAAGTTGGACAATGTTGTCTAAGCAGACACCAACTCCCACCTTGTCAGCTTGAACAGATGTATCAGGGGTGGATTCTTTTTAATAGGTAATGTAATTTGGCCAGGCAGATATCAGTTGCCCTATACACGGTGTCACTCGGTGGCCTGGCATTTTTAACGACAGTAAGCAGGTATTCCAGTCGGCAAGTCCATCCCTTGGTTATTAAATGCATACCACCATGATGATGACCTAAACAAGAAATCCAATTCAGGTAATAGACCTAGAGTACAGCAAACTCGAACATGGCGGACAGTCCAGGTAGGGCCAGTTAGCCATAAGTAGTTATATGTCCAATGTAGCAAGAGAATGACAGAATCTAGTCATCGGTGTTTGGCTAGGGATGTAGCAGGAAGAACGAGCCGGAGAAGTGTGTTCACCTGCCATACCTCATGATTTTGACCCGAAATCCACACCCATGTTCTCCGCCCACCGGGCTGTCCTTCTCATTGACGTGCTGGTAAGTCCGACAATTGCTATCTAAAATAAATATAGAGTAGTGATCCGTAGATTGCACCAGGGTGTATAGCGGGGAAATGGTGCAAAGCGTTGGCTCACACAAGGATGGGTGGAGCCTATCCACCCCCCCCCCTCTTCGACCTCTCACGTGTGCCATCTTCCCGTCTGGTACAAGCTATGGATTTCATGAAGCCTGGTGGCCGATAAACAAGGCCGGGTCAATCTTATATCGACCTGTCAACCGATGGCGCGCCACCTATCCCGTTTTGATACTCCTCTTCACTATAACGTGCGCATCGGTTAATTCCGATGAGCAGCGCTAGCACTTGGCAATGCAGGGGGGGGGATCAGTTGGCGGCGCTCTTCTTATTGCGTAGGAGAAGTGGGGTCGGACCAACGGTCTCAGTCGACGTGCAATGGTAAGTCAGCGATTATGTTCGTCTTGCGTTGAACCGTTCCTTCTGCAGCATCTTCCTCTCATACCCATACAACGGGGAGGTTGGCAGATTTTTACGTCCGCTCGGACAACCCGACGTGGTGAGCGGATTGCTGGAAACGGATTTGAAGCCGATTTTTTCTTGAGAATCGGTAGTAATACCAAGAGAAACCTTCCATAGCGGTCGATATGGGGAGGGTTCGCTGGCATAAATTAATATTCACAGGCCGACTGTTGGGATGGAGGCCACTATTGTCAATACGGGGGGGGGGGGAGCGATGAGGTGGCACCTGTTAGGGAGAAGTTAGAAGACCAGATAAAACTGGGGGTCCAGAAGGGGGGGTGAACAGTAGCCCAGTTGGTATTAGCAAAGGTAAAGCTTATTGGGCGGGTACCCTCATCCCTCCGATAGGCCCCTCGGCGGTTGTGGATGAAGAAAGAAGGTCGATCATGTGTAATTTGAACCACCCATGACCCCTCCCCCAAGTTGGAATGGGGAAGCGTTCGGCGCCAAGGCCGCGAAATTGAGAGGGACGGAGCTAGGGGCGACTAATGTGGTTGGTTAATGGAAGGTTGGAAGTTCTGAATTGTTATCA
>JANBPT010000511.1:0-32900 GCA_027575765.1 Tieghemiomyces parasiticus
GCCTACAATATCCGGCACATGTATGGCCTTGAGGGCAAGCGTACTAACTACAGCCCCTACAGGTAAGCTACGGACCTAACCCTCACGGGTGAGAGATTTAGTGAGCACAACGTTCCTCTACAGGTGAACCACCCTAATTTAACCCGATAAACCACCCCCAACCGTATTTATCGTCTCTCAACGTTGCTCACTTCCCGCTCCTCCCAGCTGCAACAAAATCATCACTAGTAACCACCCTGGCCCGGGCGACAATCACGGCTGCCCCTTCCGCCACTTCTCCAAGGAACAGCTAATCACCAGCCTACAACAACAGAAGCTGGGCGAGGAAGACATTGGCAGCATAACGGAGCTGTCAGACCAAGGCCACTGCCAGTTGGCTTGCACCCGACACTTTGAGATTACCCATCGGGCACGACTGCCCACCACGGGTGCTTCCATCGCTGTGGAGCGTATTATTCATCCGAACCAGTACTACGACCAGAGTGTGGCCTTGGTGACCAAAGAATAGGACGGAAGTATGCTGCCGTCAGTTGCTGCCTGTGGTAAAGGAATCGATGTAGGGCGGCATGCTCGCAACGGTAGCCCCGGGGCCTCCTCCCTTCGCTCCCACCCTGTCTCCTGCTCGCCACCTTCCCAACTGGTAGCCACCGAGCTCTCTATTAGTCAGCGCCCGATCGATAGTTTTCCATTGCCTACCAGTCGCCCTACTCGGTCATAGCAAGCCGTGGCGCGCGTCATCGGCTAATATGATCTCGGTCGGCAGATTTGGGACAGCTCGGCTATCTAGTGTAACTTAATAAATCTTAGAACCGGGGAGGCGGATAGGGGTAAGGCAACCCTGGCCTGTGCCCTGTCGTATTGTTCACCAGTATCTCGTCGGGCGCACAATATCGTGGCACCTCGGCAAGGAAGATCTGGGCCTAGTCCGACGCCATCGGGTCACCTGACCGACCACCAACCTATCCGAACCTCTCCCTTGAGCCAGACGAGTTCTCTATCTATCTGGCGGTATCGCGATCTAAGGCGCGGCATTGGAACATGTGTGTACAAGCGGAACTAACTAGGCGAGGTCTCGCCATCCGGCAGCTTCGCGCCTCTTTTCCCTCTTCGGCTCGGGGTGGGCCCGGGCCAAGTGGCGTAAAGAGGCAGGTCGGGCCTCTGCCGCCGTTCGCCGCCTCGGCCTCAAGACGGCCATATCGGTCGATTTGAGAATCTTGATATACTTCCGCCCTTGTGTAGCCTGTACCACATCCCTCTTCTACTCCTTTACATCCTCGTATCGCTACCATGATTAGCGACCCGGTCGAACGGTGACCTCTTACACCCACCTTCCCCCCCCCCCCAGTTCATCGATTTTTTGATGGCGGTTTTTCATGTAGGATTCAAGAGACTTCCCACAAAAAAACCCCGGTGGGAAAGAGATATGCGATGCGAAGGATATCTGTGTTACTCGAGGGTGGTGGAGCATCGTCTATCCCCATCACCATCTGTCCTGCTGGGGTGGGCGGACTGACGCCAATAAAAAGTGGCAGGGTTGAAATGCGTGGTGAACAGGAGTGGTTTTCGTGGCTTTTGAGTCATCTTTTGGCCGAACCGGTAATCCTGGCAGACTCCGCTGCCGTACAGCTTTATTACCGATCATACCGGGAGAGAGGGCATTTCTAGACCCTAATGTCAGGCTGATGGATACGCGGTTTACGAGGGTCGACTTTGGAACAGATAAACCAAGTTCAAATGTGTCAGTCGAGGACACATGTCCGTGGGAATTGTCAAACAGCAATTAGTCAAGCGCAAATTCCGCACACTATACTTAATCAAACATTCGTGCGCAAGAACTCTCTGCGCGTCCAGTGTCTCTTAAGTAAGTAAGTGAGTTGGCCATAATAAGCCATGCAAACACACGTTAGAATGTATGTACACTAACCCGTAGGGGAAATACTACGAACCTGGCCAGGCGATCCACCCTACTCGAAGTTGTTCAGGGAATGGGCCTCACCAGGAGCTCAATCTGAGTTTGAAGCTGGTTAGCACACCTGCAGATCGATAGCCTCGTCGGTTATTGCTGAGGGCGGACCTTAACGCCAAGTCGAATGGTGCCTCCACCTTGTGTTAAGCCTATTCTGCAACCTGCTTGCTCTTTCACCGGCGCCCACGACCTGGGTGCCTCAGACTCCCCAATATGGAGCCCGGTCATCCATTTCTGGGGGGTAGGCTTGTGGTGTGGTTCCGGCACTGGTCGCCTGGTCGCTATCAGCGTACGGAAAGGACCCGAGACCGCCGCAATACGGAGTAGTGGTACTAGTAAACCGCTCGACCAGGGTTCCTGATGTGCTTGCGCCCCGTAGCGGAAGGTGCAATCCTTCTACCGGCACTCTCTTTCCCTATCCTAGCGGCGTGCGCGTCAGGTGGGGAGGGAGTGACCATACGGCACGATGGGTGTACGTGGCGTCGGGTTTAGCGTACTGGTGCATCTTGGCCCAGACTCGGACATAATGAAAATAAAATGAAGAAGGCAATCCCCTCCGCATCACCCGATTAAATGTGCCAACGCACGGCGCCATTTTAAGAGGTGTCCACTGCTTGGCGAAAGGAGATTGTGGGTCCACGAGTACAGCTCAAGTGGTCAGGGAGAAAAGGTAAAGTCACGCTCACCCCTTGACCTGGCCGGTGTCCAAGGCCCGACCTTAATAGGCCTGTCGCCTGACAAAGCTGCCTCTCCCTCCCCCATCACTCTAGGCTCTGGCGTGTGCAGTCTAACGGTGTAACCTTATAGACTCGACACAATGACAAATGGACGGCGCCTCCCTGCAAGGTCTCCTACGGCATCTGGTCAGCCGATGCAGCTGAAAAATAATATGTGGAGAAGGAATACGGCTGCGGCACCAGCTATGCCCCGCGACGTACATGCCTTCGCCAGCACTACCCTCGCCAAGTGCGCCACAGCCAGTTGGGAGGCAGACGTAAAGGGGGTGGATGATTGCTAAGTCGGGCTAATCGACGGAAAGGGCAAACGTTGACTACAGTGTCTATACACTGCCCTATATACCCATTTGCCTCCCAGCTTGCTCCCGTCATCCCTGAATCAAACAAACCACCTCGTGGTGTCTTTGGTCTGTGACTAGTGTACAAACTTGGGATAACGGATCCAGCGAACTTCCGATGTGTGTATCCAGAGGAGCCGCACCCAGTCGTACTTCTTTAACATAATGCGGTCCAACTAGCCCTACCAGTTTGCCAGGTTAGCAATCGCTCCCCCTACTGCTTTACATGGATACTCTGGTTATTGTTGGCAGCGACAGGCGTGGCCAGCTCGCACCGACTAGGGTCCTAGCTAGGCACTCAATTAGCGTCTCGTCGTCATGGCTGACCGCATCTCCCGCGTCAGCCATCGTGCGTCATCGTCTCACGGCCTCACTCTGGCCCTTCCCTATCCATGCGACGCGTGGTCTTGGGCCAAGCCGCGGACCATTACCCGGTAGGGTTACACACTAGTACGCGCTCCGGACGACCATCCCCACCGCCGTCAGCCTGCTGGCCAGAGGAGTATTGTACGCCCCTTTTCTTTCGCCCGCCTACCGGTCAGTGGATGAGGGGCCCCACGCCGCCGTGGGCCTGCGGTGGACACCCCCTATTCTCCTCGCCCTTCCTTCATGTCTATGGGCAAACCCACCGCCATAATCTTGGCAGGCGGATTGTCCCGCTCCGCCTGCCATTTTGGGGATTGATATCCGTCACTGGCGGACCATCTATATCCATTGATTCCTTTCAAGCTGTACCTTCTCCACTCTGGCTTGACTTCCCTCCCCATTCCCTTCTCGCCTCTGCTTACCTCCATTCCTTCTTCTCGGCTCTTTTGCAGACGTACCGGATAATCGACGGCGGTATTATACTATCTTTTTGTCAATTATATCTTTTATATTCATTTTGCTATGAGCCAGCGACGAACTTGTACCACTTAAATTACACTCAGCCACTTTTCCTACCCTCTTTTACGCCTTGCGTCTCCCCTCCCTCCTTTGTCCTCGGCCGCCCCCTGATCCCCCTTTCTCATTCCAACCTCCGCCTCCGCCTTCTCGGCTTGGAAACGCTCGGCTATTTAATCCCGCCCACCCGGCTCTATCGTGTTCTCCATTATCATTCGCTCTCCCCCACCTGCCTGCCCAACCCTCGCCTCTGCACCTCGACCCCTTCCTTGCATTAACAATCGCTACATATTTATCTACCTTGCCCAACCTTATTTGCCACTCACCTCACCTGTACTCCCCACTTTCCCCCCAAAAATCCCTGCATGCGTTTTATCGCAACCATATCTTCCAGCTGTATCGCTTGGCCCTTCTCATTTACTTTCTTCTATACCGATTGTTTTACCTTTGGCAATAGTCGTACCTTTGCACTATTGAAGCGTCAAAACCTTTCCCGCACTCCCGCTGTATTGCTAGCCCGCCCCCTCACCTGCCCGACAACGTGTTCCATCCTGCGCCATTACGTCGTTGCCAAGTAACCACGGTCGCACATATATCTGCACGTTGTAGCGACTCTTCCCCACTTCATCCTAATATCCTATTGACCAGGCCGTTTGAAGGCCGCCGCCCCATCCTGAAGTAAATAATTATCCGAGAACTCGCTTAAACCACGCCAGCAGCTCTGACATCCCCCCAACCCGCCACGTCCGTGTCGCCCCACGCAGCCGCACCCCCACCAGTCCATCCGCAACGCGATAACCGTCCAACCCTACTTCTCCCCTCGCTGCACCCACTCAGCCAAGTGCTCATTTAAGTCTGGCTACGCTGCGCCATACTCCATAGCACAGCTGACCCGGGCCCGTAGCTCCTGCGTCCGACCTCCTAGTTCTCATCCGCTGGCTCGGATATTGCAGGTATCTTGGACGCCCACGTATCAATCGTAACAGCCCCGGTTCTCTCTAAATATCATTAGTCACCTCCCCAGCCTGCCCATTGTTGCATCTTCACCTCAAGCCCTCGCCTATTCTGCTGAGTTTAAAATTAATAATTAAGTCCCGCCCGCTTGGCTGTTCACACTCCCTCCCACTTGGTTCCTCGTCGCCCACAGCGTGTTTACGTCCTTGGTGAAATTCTATTCCCACCCCCCTCCCCACTCTTCCTATTCTCCCGATTTCCCCGAGGCCACCCGCTCTGACCTGCCGTCCCTATTACGCAACCATAGGACCCTTGTTCTGGCTTCTTTTACCTGCCGGTTATTAGGCTGCTAACCCACTGACCCAAGCATTCTAACGTTCACTCATCCCCGCCGTCTTTGCGCTAGCCTTCGTCCCGCTTTCACCCTCAAGCATCCAATTGCAGCTCCGCCATGACCTTCTCTTCCAGTGTGCCGGGCGAGGGGCTCATATCCTCCGCTACCAAGCGCCTCTCAGCCGCATACAACAACCATCGCCGTCACCGGTCCAATACGCGGGGGTCCGGTCACGGCGACACCGTTGTTGACGCCTACCACTCAGCCTACCCGTCGGCTCGGCACTCGCCCCCGAACGGCGCCCTTCCTCCGCCTATCCACACAGGTCCCTTCGCCGGCCCGAGCCACTACAACCAGCAGCAGCAACACCATCACCACAACGGCAGCACCGGCACCCTGGGTAAACAACGTCATATCCATATGGGCGTCGACCACTCCTACCACTCGTCCCCGGTCCACACCGGTAGCAACGCTTCACCTTACGGCGCCAGCCCTCTGGACCCTAGCCCCATCCCCGTACCTGGCATGGCCCCCAATGGCCACGGTGGTGGGATGGCCGTCCCGCACGCCCACCACGGTCACGGCGCCTCAACATCAGCCTACCCTCTGCCCTACGACGACCTTCAAGGGAACGGCTACGGGGGCAACCCTGCTCCCTTCGGCAGCTCGGTACCGACAGGCCTGGATTACGAAGGAGTCCCCGTTAAACGGCACACTTCAGCGCAAATAGCTGCCCAAGGCCAGAACGCCGGCACACCCAATCGCCATGGCTACCACCATCAGAAGAATAAGTCTTTGGGACCGATGGCTGGGTTCCCCAGCGTGCCAGTGGCGACCACCACTCTAATTAGCCACGGGGCTGGTCTCGGTGCCTCTGCTTCTTCCGGTGGTCCGCCCTACACCGGAAATGGCCATGGTCACCCCGCCGCCAACGGTGGTGGTGTCAATGGCAGCGGCCACCGCCGTGGCGGATCCTACTCGGCGGGCGTGTCACATTCCCCAGACACCGGCCCGTCGGGCCTCATGGGTAACGGCCACCACAGTCCCCCCGGCAACAGCCCCTCATCAGACCGCCAGCAGCTCCTCAAGTGGTTCCGGTCGGTCGACAAGGACCACGACGGCCACCTCACGGCTGAGGAGCTACAATCGGTCCTGCTGAACGGCGACTGGAGCAAATTCAACCTCGAAACCGTCCACCTCCTCATGTCGCTCTTTGACCAGGACAGCTCGGGGACCATCACGTTCCCGGAATTTGAGAATCTCTGGCACTACATCACCGAGTGGCGGACCTGTTTTGCCAAGTTTGACGACGACCAGTCGGGCACGATTAGGCCGTCGCAGTTTAAACGCGCCCTCAAGGCCTTCGGGTACGGTCTCGATGACGAGCTGGTCACCCTCACCATCCACAGGTTTGACCGCGGCCGCGTGCATACCCATCCGAGCCACCACCTTATCTCGATCGATAATTTCATCCAGGCCTGTGTTACCATCAAGGGCGTGAGCGACGCGTTCCAGCATCTGCGCCCCGATGCGGAGGGCACCGTTCGTGTCACGTACCCGCAGCTCATCCGGCTCGCCATGCACGATAGTTCGCTTTATAGTCGGCGGCACTAAAACGAACTAGTTTCGGCCGGCCCACCTCCACCCCCTCCTCCCCACCCTGGGAGGGTAGGGAGGCTTCGCTGCCTTAACCCGATGTATTCCAAAATTTAAAAACCAAACCGATCCCGCTTTATGACAACGATTCGTTTTTCGGCCTCCAGGCTCAGCCGAAAACTAACTCGCGATCATTTCGATCGTTCATCACGTTTTTCTTTTCATACCTCACCTCATTGCAACACTATCATGTCATGTGAATCTTTTGTTAAACTGGGAGATATTTATATATATATATATTTCTTGTGTATTGAATATCTAATGATAGGCAGTTTTCTGGAGTCAAAAGACAAGGAAGTGACATAGAATGACTGGGTGGTACACGGTAAGTAGACTGACAGATGATAATACATAATTGGGTGTGGTAGCGCGAAAGCCGGTACTTTAGACATACGTCCATGCCTCACAGTCGGTACAGTTGGAATCATACCGACACGCCGGCCACTTCAGCTCGGGGTCCTGTAAAACCTCTTCGATAACCCGTTCGATCTGGTGGTTACCCAATGCCAGCCCCCAGTCCTTTTCCTTGATGGTATCGAACGTACAGGTGCGCCCCGAGTGGCACTTGGTTTCCATGGCGTACCCGCTAAAGTAACAACTGCTGGCGAACCCCTGGCATTCACCCGTGAAGAGCGGGTCAGCGTTATGGCCAAAGTGCCATACTGGGAGGTCGTCCATAGACACGGCGGGCCCTACGGGGAGGTGGAGTCGCTGGGCGGCCCGACGTTCGGGTGGGGCTTCAAAGGCCACCACGGGGTGACCGTAGGTGAGTCCCATGAGGCCGGCCAGGGACCCACCCAGTGAATGACCCACCAGCCACAGGTTAGCCCTGGGGTACTGGCTGTGGGCGTAGAGGAAGAGGTTGGCGGCGGCTTGGAAGTATAGGTCTTCCTTATCAAGACTGTCCTCGACGCATTGCTGGCCGCATTTTTGGTGGCCTTGGAAACAGTCGCATACGGTGGACCAAGAGTAGTCGACGCGGGCACAGCAGCATGAGAAAAGTCGGTTATCGTTGAGGCGGTCGCGGGCGGAAGTTTCCCAATCATTCCACCATAAGAAGGAACTGGTGCCCTTAATGGCAATGACTACGGTCGAGTTGGTGTCGTCGGCGAAGAGGTGGCCTCGGAGACCGTCCGAGCCCCAACCGAAGGAGTCGTTGCGTACCCACTGGTCTTTGCGTAAATCGTACCACAGGGCGTCCGCGGGGAGCACGTAGGCGTTGGAGGCCATCTTAGCCAGGGCTAGAACCGTGGCCGGATCATCCACGTCGGGGTGGACCAGCGGCGGGAGGCGTGGGGCAGATGGTCTACGGGCAGTGGGCTCTGTCACGGCCGCCTTGGCCAGAGAAGCGGCCGCCGGGCTACGCCAGAAGCTGGTGGCCTGGCGGGCAGCGTACACATGGTAGTGATAGCGGAAGGGCACGTTGTTGAATGCGAGGTTGGTAGCCGCTGTGGCGTAGACATCGGGGCCGCCCGCTTCATCGAGAGCGAGGGGTGTCTCGGTGGGTGATGCCAGGAGCTGTTGCCGAGCCAGATACCGTAGAAAATCGTCGACGTGGCTGACCGGGTAGGGAATACGTGGGGCCGGGACGGCGTGCAGGCCGTACTCGCCCGCGCGCTCCGCATCGCTCTGGACTTCGACAGCACCGGACTGGCTCGGGCTGACGGAGTGCTGGAGGAACAGGTCTGACTCGTCGTGGGCGCCGTGATACAACACCTGCTGGAGCTTGAGCCGTAAGGGCCTGGAGGACGGCGGTGGGGGACGTCGCTGCGGTGCTGTGGCCGGCCCGGTCCAAGAGGGCTGCGCATAATGGGGTGGGCAAAAGTAGGTCAAGGCCAGCCCAAGGGGCGAGAGGACGGCCGGGTCGAAGCCGCTGAGCCAGACCAGGGCCAAAAAGCCACCAGTTAGGCCGCTCAGAATGGCGATAGTGGTTGTCGTGGCCATGAGCGGCGGCGGCGGGGGGGGTGTGGGCGTATGAATTGGTCTGTGAAACTTGAAATGGGTGGGGGCGGTGGCACGGTTCTTGAACAGTGACGTCTACGGCTTGGTCAGGATACCCGACACCAGTGTGGGAGAAGGAGAGAGAAACGGAGTGTGTTGATGGTTGGACCTACGGCAGGCGACGGTAAACGAAGGGATTGGAGGTTGCAATGGGCCAGAGCGCCACTATAAGGTCTCGAGGTTCTTGAATGGTCAGTAATAAAGGCGACCCGCCCATTTAGTTTTTCCCGGCGGCCCATTATCGGGGGGCCGGATTAAGTGGATGCAGTTCACCTGTCGGGGTGGGGAGAGAGAGAGAGAGCACCCCGATTGTGGACGTGCAGCCAAGTTAGTGCTGTGGCCTGCAAGAGAGCGTATCATGGCAAGTGTTGGTGGGGGCAATAGCGCGGGCTCCTTGGACCCGGACTCGGAGACTGCTCAACCAAAGGGTAATATATTTGGACCGAGAATGAGACACCAAGAAGGGCTTACGTAGTGCTGTGTTTGCCATCCTCCTTCACTTTCATTGTCACTGGCTCTATCGTGTAGCCCCGCGACGTGGGTGTCGTCGGGCGGGACGGTCTACTGCAGTGCCGAGGCCTCGCGCGTTGCACGTTCGAGTACAGGGATTCCATCCTCAACCAACAATGCGTCAGCCAACCGCTACCGACCTGTAAGCATAGTATCCTGGGCGACAATGGCTATGTCCCCTTTCGATACAATGACAGACGATACTAGTATTTTAATATACCAAAGCGATCACGTATTGACCTAGAGGCAATTAGGCGATAAGCTCTAAGCTCCAAGGCAATAAACCCCGTAATGGTCAGGATAGAGTGGCGTAATTCATTGATACCAACCCTGAACTTTTTAATTCATCGGTCGGTTTATAGAGACACCAAGCGCCCTGGAGCAGGGCGAAGGAGGATGGAGTGCATCACCTATCGTAGATGCACCGCAAGAATGTTCATGTCAAAGCGTTTATGCGTTGCTTCACTGGAATTCCACAGTCTGTGGCCTCATATACTTTCTCTGTTGGTCAAAGTGCCTTCCTTTCACCACGGAGAGCCGCTCAGCCGGCCTACCCAATAGCCCCCTGCCTTAGTTTACCATTGTGTGGTATCTAAACATGCGATGCCGGCTCGATAAACCTCTTTCCGGTCCAGACGGCTAGTGAAGCGCACGACAAACTATATGTCCTCTACCGAGTCCGTCACTCTGGATGGGCTTGCCCTATTAATAATTACAGCAGGCGCATTTTTTTTAATATCTGATAAACAATTTATCCTTCTTTAGGCCACAGCCACTCGGCTACTGCCTTAGTATAAAGTAGGATGTTATTTGAGAAGCCGACTGTACGACCCGCCGGAGTGCAGACAACATCACCTGCGGCACTCAGGATGGGACCACAGTCGGGGACCCTTTCCACTGGACGGGCGCGTCAGGCGCAGCCCCGTCGAACGGAAGTACGGAACTTAACGGTTCGTTCAACACGATCGGACGCCCATTTAGCCCCCTTCCAGACTAGTCACGCCGGCCTGTAATGTTCGTTCACGAGCATCATACCGTTATTCTGGGTTGACGGTGAGGCGGACGGGGGCGCCAGTCTCTTTCCACCACTACCGCCCACTAGTCACTTACGGCCAGGTGCCTCATTGTGTTCCCTCCCCTTCCCTTTGCTCCCCTTTCTTCGGCTTTCCGTCCGCCCTCCTTGTTCTCGCCAATGCTGCTCACTTCTAAGGGCTCAGGCGTCACCGCACAACCCCTCTGCATCCTCCTCTCGCTTTGAGTCCTTTGTCCTTTATTTTCACAATCGACCACTCTTTAAATCCCACGATCCTCCAAATTCACTAGTTATTAATTTGGGGAATAAAGGCGATGGATGGCCTCCCCTTGGACCTATAGTCTAAGTCTACGATGATCATCCGCAAAATACAATACATAGTGCTCGGAGAGACGAATCATTTTCTCGACAAGCCTTACAGCAGCCCAATGGTCGTTGCTGATACTGTCGGTGAAGCCCTTTGGTTGCGATAACCTATTTGGCCTAATCGGGGTCCGTCGATAGAGAGGGCGGGCGACCGCTCCGCCCTTCCGACTAAATGGCAGCAAGTGATATGATATAGAACGCTACCATCCAGATTCGTTTGCTATTGCAGTCCCTTCTTCGTCCATCGCAAATTCGTCATACTATTAGCACGGCGGCCATTCACCCTTCTTCTCTTCACCTCCCCCTTTCACCATCCCCTAGGCCTTGCTATCCTCAGCGTCTCTCTTTGTTCGCGAATGGGGACAATTGGTTATCAGAATGCACCGCCCGGTCCTTGCTTCCACTCGCGCCCGTCCATTTGGCCTGCCAAAGCTATCGTATGCGGGATCTTCCTGTCCTCTCGTTGGCGCCATACTTAAACCTCCGGCCGTCCCTCCCAGGCTGCCTTCCATTAGCTAAGGCCACTCTACCGCAAGCCTCCCTTCTTTCCAATCCCTCTTGACTCTTTCCTGTGAGGTACTAGGGTAAAACCCTCGTTTACTAGAAATTCGGCGTACCTTTTCGTCGGCCCTGGTCCTACTGGCCCATTTTAAAACTCTACCTGCCCTACCCATTCGCCCTCACGACAAAGTTGTTTGCGGCGCGGAACGCACTTTCCTGCATTTTAGCTACTCCCTATCAGAGTGAATTAATTCTTACTACCCGCTCGACATGGCCAATAGTCAACCCACCCGCATCGCCTATAGCCGCCGCGGCGCTTTCACCAGCTCGCACCCACGACAGGCCTTGCGCACGCCTCAGCCTCCGTACGACATTGTACCGCAACCCGGCCATGGTATGTACGCCCCGACCACCGGCAAATACCACCCTTACCACTTGGCACAGGCCTATTATCACCCGACCAAGTCGATTAGGCCCACTTACACCCAGTACGGCCCAACTGGTACCGCCAGCGCAGCCCCAAAACCTCCCCGTGCGTCTCGCGCAGAGAATTCAACACCTGCTCAGCCTACAGACAGCCTGGGGCAGACGAACGAAGGATATAATGCCACGGCGACCAGCCCATACAAATCCTATCGGGGCAAGTCTGCCACACCCAATGCCGCTGACACTTCTGCTGCTGCTTCGCCCACTTCGAGCGTCAGTAGAGTCAAGAAACTCTCAACTTCTTCGGCGGCCTCCCCGCCCATGTTTATCCCCATCCTGCCCCGCGCCACCACGCCACGTGGCGGCCCGCGGCGGGGCACCACTAGTCCGGCCCAGCGAAACTCTCCGTCCCCACGCCCTTCATCTAGCTTCACCACGGTATTCAGCCTAGCCCCTACCGTAGCCCGCCGCTCCCGGTCGAATACTGGCGCGTCCGAGTACGTGGTCTCACGGGCCCCCGCGGGCAACATCATCAATACCACGATGGCGACTGCTCAAGCTTCCGCCCCAGCACTATCTACACCAGCTGCCCGCGCCACCACGCTCGGACTTCCACCCGCGACGTGCGAACCCACCCCAGTGAATTCGATCGGTGCGTCGCCAACCGGCTCGGCTCCGAAAGTGGCCCGTAAGCTGCCCGACAGCTATGAAGACCTGCGGTTGCCCAAGCTGCAGCGGACGCGGATGCCGGCGTACCATACCCTCACAACGCAGGGTCTAGGACCTTACCTCATTTTGTAAAAGTTAAAACACAGAGCACCTTCTCTAGATTTCTATATTATCTTTTCATGGACTTTACTGTGCGTGCTGACCGCGACAATGTCTCTGTATATATTTTGTTCCGCGCCACCGTTCTGTACTTTCCATTTTTCATTTATCGTTACTTTCACCATTCAAAATTGTCGCCGCCTACCATAGGGGAGCTGATATACTTATGAATCCGACCAATCAACACGGATGGGTTAAGTGATAAGACCACAATGAATAAAGCAAAACTATTTATAACCCAAGATATTAATAATTGCAGTTGAAGGTGGGTGTAACTAATGCGATGTAAAGGCTATCGGAGAATATCTAAGAAAGTGGAAAGTATGGGAGGTGTAGCCGAATATAATAAAATAAAAAACACAGGAGAAATAAATAATCCGGGCGCTCACTGCTCCGCCACAAGGCTAAAGTACTGGCGGAGAGCGTCGGCCAGCACCGATGGCAGGGCTTTGATATCGCGCAAGACGAGGTAATAGGTGAACGGGAAGCTATCGAGGTACCGCGCCATACGTAGGCGTTGAACCCCATCGACAGTCTCGTAGGCGACGTGATTGAGTTCGAGGATGGATTGGTTGGCGGGCTTATTATCCAAAACGATGAAAAGCACCATCACACGGCGCTCGGCACCCCGGCGGACCAGGGCGCGGAGACGATCGTGATCCTCGCAGACGCCGTCGGAGAGAATGAGGTGCAGTTGCCATAGGTCTGCCGCCGAACCACCGCCCGTAGAACCAGCCGCTTGGCGGGCGTCGTCAAACAGATCGAGAGATTCGTCGAGCATATGGGCTACATTGGTACGGGTCTGCTGGAAAGTGAAGTCGGTGAGCAGGGCCGCGCCCGTGTCCGAGGTGAAGGGTGTGTCGAACGGGTGTAGGACGTCGAGCCGGTGGCCGAACCGGGCCACGGCGAGGGAGCCGGCCTCCAGTTGGGTAAGGGCACGGGTGGTGAGGGCCAGGGTCTCAAAAGCGAGTTCCACGGCGCGCGAACCGGCCATAGACTTGGAATCGTCAACGGCAATGAGAATCTGGTACTGCCGCTTACTGGGTTTGGTTCGGCGGAGCCAAATCTTGTCTTTCTTGTATTCGCTGGCGATGTACGGGATGATCTTGCGCATGTTGAGGCGTTTGCCCGTACGGTAGTCCCCACGCAGTTGCGTAGCGAGGGTGGGTTCCAGAATAAGTCGGAGCTGTTCACAGAGCGAGAGGGCCAAGTCGTGCGTAAGGGCTTCGTAACGCTGCCACAGGGTCAATGCGGCGTCCCGGGTGAGGTTTGGGCCCGCCGCTTTAAGTTGTTCGGTGGCGCGCGCCAGCGCCTGGCGAGTGGCTTCGGCTCGGGCCTCCTCCGCAGCGGGTTCTTCCTCGGCATGGTTAAGCAGGGTTGGGTCCGGGTCTGCGGGTTGGTCATCGTCTTCGAGAAGCCCAGAGTCTTCCGCCGGGCCGTTCTGGAGAAGGGCACCGTCGAGGGCATGGGCGGCGGTGGCCGCCGCCTGGCCCTCATCGTCGGTTCCGTTAGTACCGTCGGGGTCCTCGCCGCGCATCAGGGCTTCTAAGCGGGCACGGGCCTCCTCGGTGTCTACCTCTAAGGGTTCCGAGGTGTCCTCCGGTAGGGACCGGTCAGTTTCGTCGGGCTGCGGCGCGTGACCAATTTCGCCATCGGCCTGCGGGGCTTCAGCGACGGGGGCATCCGCCAGAGCCGCATGGGCATGTTGTTCGTCCTCGCGGGTGTACTCAAATGCGCCGTCCACGTCCATGGCTTCAGGTTCGGCCTCCTTCGTCTCCGGTTCGTCCCGGGTGGGGTCGTTATCTCCGGCAGGGGTATCCTCCGGACGTTCCGTCAGATGAAGACGGCGGCTCCAGCTCTCGGTGGCGTCCGCCAAACTGCGGTAGGGGTTGGCATGGCGTTCGGTCGCGTTGACATCGTCGGATTCCTGGGCCGGCGCATCCTGGGCCGCTTCACGAGTGGCTTGAGTGTCGGCAGTGTCCTGGGCGCTGGATTCTCCCTGGCGGGCATCCGGGCGGTCAATTCGGTCGGCCTCGGACCGTGGCGCCATGTCATCTTCCTTGCCGTCCTCCTTCTCCTTCTCATCATCGTCCGTGCCCTGGCCAGCCTGCGGCTGAGCCTTGATGGCTTCCTGGGCCTGACCCTCGTCACCGTCCTCCTCGACCCCATAGGTCTCGGGCATCTGGTGATCATTAAGGGCGGCCTTCGGAGCTTCGGCATTATCCTCATCGGGTTGTTCACCAGGCTGGTCTTCATCCATGGCATTCTCACCGGCCTCCCCCGCAGCCGCGGCCGTCTCGTCCTCTTCATCCTGGGGGGTTTCCTCGGGCTCGGGTTGTTCGGCCGGGGCGTCGCCTTGCTCATCAGCCGGGTCCGGTCGGGTGGAGTCTTCAGCGCTGTCGTCATCTTCCGCACCAACCTCAGGGTCCGCTTCGTCACCGTCCTGGTCCATGGCGTCATCTAGTGGGCGATCAGGCTCGGCGGCGTTCCCAACTTCGTCGTCGGGTCCCTCGCCGTCCGCGCCAGCCTCATCCTCGGGAGGCTGGACAGTGGGGCCGGCTTCGTCACCCAGGCGTGGGTCGTCGGCTCCGTCATCGGGTCCCTCGGGTTCTTCCGCCCCGTCTTCCTGGTCCTCGCCCTCCTGTTCGTTCTCCGGGTCGGGCATGCCCAGGTCATCAGGCAGGTCCATCGTATCGCCAGCCTTGGGATCCATGGGGGCCAGGTCGTCCGGGTTCATCTCCGCGCCCAGTTCGTCCTCGGGCTCAGAGTTTTCGGCGTCCTCATCACCGGGTTCATTCTCGGTACCGTCCTCAGGACCTTCGTTGCTGGGCGGCTGATTAGGGTCTTCTTTCTCCTCCTCCTTCTTTTTCTGTTGAGCGTCCTTCTTGTCGTCCTGGCCGCCATCCTCCTCTTCCTTGGCAACCGTTTCCTGTTCGCCAGCGGTCGTGGCTTGGTTCGGGTCCAGTTGGGCCTCGGCGGGATCCTGGTCGTCAGGGGCGTCGTCATCCCACAACTTGTCATCCACGGCGGTGGGATCGTTCAAATCGACGTCGCCGATCTGCTCAGACAGCTCTGGTTCCTCGTCGTCCTCCTCATCACCGTCTGACTGGTCGTCGGCGTCGGTCAGGTCCGCGTCTCCGAGATCGCCGTCAAAGTCCTGTTCCATTTCGATATCCTCGCCCTCACGGTCGCGGTTCGGGTCGTTGGCCTTGTCGTCCTTCTCCTCATCCTTGGTACCTTCGACCTGGTCCTCGTTTTCAATCTCATCGCTCACGTTCTTTTCGCCGGTACCTTCGCCCATACCGGTACCGTCGGCCGCTTCCCCGTCCGCGCCGTCATCACCGGCCTCGCCGTCCTCTTCAGGGGCGGGTGTGCAAAACCCGTCACGCAACAGGTGCACGGCGGCCGTGGTCAGGAGGTAGGCTACACGTGCCGCGGCTCCGTGGTACAGGACCAGGTCAACCACAGCGTGCTGGGCCAAGCGTACGTATTGCGCAACAAAGGCGTTGGCTTCTGCAAGCGCGCGGCGGAGGTAGGCTTGGATGGATGGGGTGGCGAGTGGGTCCAGCAGGGCGGTGCGTACCGCCATGGTCACCTGGATAAGGTTTCGGGTGACCTGGTCGAGGGCGAGCGCAGTCTTAAGGTTGGCGAACTGCTGGTGAGGGCGAGTCAAGGCCTCGTCGGGTAGGAAGTCCCCGTCCGCATCATCCTCGTCGTCAGTGCCTTCCATCTTCCTATCTTGGGTCAACTCGTTGGCAGGGGCGGCTAGGCGAATGGCCTGAAAGGCGATCAGTAGACCGTCCACCAGCGAGTCCAGAGCCCGGGCAGCGGTAAGCAGAGATGGGGGCAAGGTCCCGGAGTCACACGGGGCGGCGTCGGCAGCGTCGATGGCGACGGGTTCGATCATGGTGGGGGTCGATAAGTCATGATGGTCTGCCAGGAAACCACTCAGTGAGGAGACCATGGGCTCCAAAAACCCGCGCAGGTCTGGGTTGCGGACGAGTAGCTCGGTTGCCTCGGCTGGCAAACTGCGGAGGAACGTGAAGGTCTCGTCCCAAACGGCAAGGATCCCAGGGGGAGCGAAGCACGGGTCAGCCTCACCGAGACTATGCAATTGGGTTACGTAGCTCGTTAGCGTTGCGGTCAGTGCTGCTGCCTGGCTGTAGAGTTGGCGTAAACAACGTAGGAAACCTGGTGCCTCTCCTTCCGGCTTACAATTAGCCTCGAGTATTTCCACGGTCTGCCCGACCGACTCATGAACCATGGCGACGTAGCTGGCCAGGTCACGGAACGTGGCGAACCAGCCGGGAGCAAGGACGGCACACGACACACGCGTGGCTACCGCCGGGGCCCAAGCGCAAGTTAGCAAGGTGACCTGGGCCACGGCGGGTGCCAGAGTGCGAAGGCGGTCGCGCAATAGAATTACCCCATCCACGGCGGACTCACTGTACCCGACCAGTCGCTCGGTTGTACCTGGGGGAAGGTCCGGCGCCACGGGGGAGGATGGAGCCTGCTGAACCAGAGTCAGTCGAGCGAGGAGGCGTGGATACTGCTGGTCGGCCCGCTGCCAGGCCAGGGCGGCATTTTCCAACTGCGGGTGGGCAGTGAGGGCCTCCGGATCAACCAGGGCCAGCGGCTTAAAGAAGGCACCCTCTAGATCGGTATACGGCGTGGAAAACAGGGTGGCTGGCTGCAGTCGCTGACGAATGTCGGGCCGTGGCCGGGGCTTCAACCCGAGTCGTTTGAGCTGACGCACGTAGTCCGTGAGGGTCTTTTGTTTGATCACCTTAAGGCGGCGGTAGAACTGTGCGCGAGTGGTCCGCTGGGCTTCCACGTCCTTTTCGGGGTCGACGGTCGGCGCGGAATTTTTGAGGTCGGTCATCCGGATCACGGCATGGTGGGCAAAAGCGGCCACTCCGCGACTAATAGGCAGGGTGTCGCGGTACAGACCGCCGTCGGCTACCAGGCGCTGCAAGCGACGCAAGGCCGGCGCCCACTGATCATAGCGCGGCCGGGCCACGGCGGCGATGACCTGGGAAGTCAAAGACAAAGGATCAAGCGATGTATCTGCTAGACGGTCGACAACATCGGTGATCGTCTGCAGACCAGGCCGCATCTGCGATTCGACTCCCGCTAAAAACTCGTGGTAGATCGTCGGGGCGCTTGTCGTAGGCCGGTTTCGGCGCAGCAGTAGCCGGCGGGCATCCTTGCTGGACATCTGAGCGGGCAGAAGCGCCGTGTCGGAAGGATCTGCCGAGGCAGCGGCCTCGGTCTCGCTGACCGTCAACAATACCCGACTGTCGACGCGCGTGATAAGGGCGTCCACTGGCGTATTGAGAACGGCCCGCACTTTCTGGAGACACTTGTGCAGCTCACGGTGGGTCTTCTGGGCGCTGGCACGGAGGGCGTGCACGTTAACGTCTTTAAATGTGGCGATCCGAACGAAGTCAGTCAGTTCCTTGGCCACGGGCTGTACCCCTTGGCGACGCTCGGCGGCCAACGGAGCCTCGTAGACAGAATAGTAATGGATTACGTGGTCAAGAAGTGGCCCAATCGAGGAATTAGACGTGGTAGACGGCACTGTGGCTAGGTGTTTTGCGAAGGCACGCAACAGTTCAAGACGGGCTGCAAATTCGCCCAGCGTTGAGGTGCGCAAAAACGACACCAGTGTGGTGAGTAGGGCAGTCGGATCAGACCGGTCTGCGTCTTCATCGTCGGCCTCGCGGTCTTCACTTGGAACCAGTGGGGCGATGACCAAATTGTAGAGGTGGAGCCACCAGACGTGGGCCCGGCGGCGATGGCGGCGGAACTCCCCCTCCAGGAGGTGAGGCCAGCATTCCAGCTCTAGCTGGCGCCAGTGCACCACTACCTGGCTGAGGCGATCGAGCCAGGGGCGCAGGGCGAACTCGCGACTGGCATACAGCTCCCAGTCCTGGGCTTGGGTCAGGAACAATTCCACTCCGGTCAACCACTTGGCTAGCGGGGAGGAGGCCGGCTGGCTGCGAAGTCGAGTCACCAGATCCCGCAGGCGGGCGAGCACAGGCTGCTCAGGCCAAGCGGCTTGCAGTTGGACCAGGCGGGCATCGAGTTCTCCGAGAAGGGCTGCGAAGGTGCTCGTCTCGTTGAGGTGGGGGTCGGCATAAAAGTCATAGCGATCGCCAGGTTCCCGAACCGCAAGGTACCGCCCGAAAGCCAGTCCTGGGGTCTCGGGGCCACTGGCATTGCGGGGTGCAACAGCATTCAGAGCCGCCAAGTGGGCCGGAATGAGCCGCTGGGCGGCGGAGGCCGGCAGATCGGCGGCAGGCAGGAGACCCTCCCCGACGGCAGTGTAGACGCGCAAAACCGTACGCAAACGGTGTGGGTCCGACGAAACTTCGGGTGCAGGGCGAAGGTAGAGGTCGCGGTGCAAGCTGACCAGGTCCGCAAGTACGTCAGCGTCCAGATCGGCAGCGGCGTCGAGCTGACGCTTCGCGAGCTCCACGGGGGCCATGGCCGAATCTGAAGCGCCTTCGCCGTCGCCCTTCTGGAACTCGCTGAATTCCTCAGCGTACGACGGAAACAGCGTCTGCAGTTCTCGGGCCTCGGCAGCCTCTGGGTCTTCAGCGTCGAAGTGGTCGGGTCGGGTCTTGTACAGCGAGCCCTCCTCCCGCGCGCGCTCCCGACGGCGTTCTGCAACGGCGTGCCACACGCTCTGAACCTGCGCGAAAAGGGCGTCCCGAGCCTCGACGAGGTCGTTGGTCGCATGCTCGAGTGGAGCTGTGGCAGCCCAGCGTGTACGAAGCCAGTACAGCAGGGTCCGGAGGATCGCGAGATACTTTTTCAGGCCTCCCTCGTCACCATCGGCGAGGCACTGGCTACGAATCACCGCCAGACGCTCCGGTGAAATGGCCATGGTCAGCCAGGCTCGCGGCCGCAGGCAACCGAAGAACGGGAAGGCTAGAAGGTCGTAAGCCAGGTTGTCGCCGGCCTCGGGCGTCGTACCGGTTGACGTAGGTACCGCCAGGTACGCGAGACCGTGCTGCGCGTGGCGGACGAAGGCCTGCAGGGGCACAATCACATCACGGTACGTCGGGTAGCGGGCGGACAGCCGGCCCAGCAGGTGATGTAAGGTGTCCTGCACAAAAGCTAGGCGTTCAACGGTCGCCGCTGGGGGGAGGAAATGGGAGTCAATCCTGGCCGTAAGCTGCGTCAAGAGTGGGCTGAGAGATTGCGTTCCCAGGACATTCTGCAAGAGATGGCGGGTGTCACGGAAGACCTGGGCAAATGCTGCCGGGTCAGGTCGTTGAATCCGGGCAGCTGGTAGAGTTCGGGCCCTGGCAATAACCGAGTCGAGGCGGAGCTGGTATTGGCGGAGGGCCATACTGGTCGGGTGACCCGTTAGGGCAATCTGCATCCCAGCAGCAGTGTCGACGTCGGCCTGGGCGCTTCGATGGTCGGCAAAGAGGGACTCCCACGCCAGCAGCTGCTTCATGGCCGGATCCACTGCCGTTTCGGGGACCAGTAAATTGGCAAGGCCCAGGCCCAGAGCGAAGTATGCCTGGCCAAGGTGACGGGTCGCCGGCTCGTGGCGGGCGATCGCGGCACAGGCCTTGAGGGTGTGGTCCAGAGAGGTGCGCAGGCTAAGACCTGGCTCAGTGGGGAGCGGGGCGTCACCGAGGTGGGTGTACACCGCCAAATCGACGTCCAGGGGCTCAGACTTGGTAGAACAACGAGCCTGGCTTAGACTCAGCAACGTATCCAGGACATGGTCGGCCGTCAGATCGTGGGCGGGCGAGGGCTGGCCTCCTGCAGTCCAGCGCAACAGGTGCAGGTGGATAAGCAGGAGATCGGTGGCCTCGGCTGTCAGCGGGTCCTTGAAGTATGTGGCAAAGGCTTCCAGGGGTGTGCGGACGTGGGCGAGTTGACGACGAGTGGCGGCCAGTTGATCGGCTGGACCCGTACCCAGAGAGACTACCAAGGCGGTCATTTCCTGGGTCACCGCGTCCCGGGTCAGGGCGGCGGGACCTGTGGGTCGCTGGGTCCACAGACGGTCACCGGCGGCCGCGGTAAGTTCGGTGAGGAGCGGGTGGAGGTCGGTCGAGCGGGCGTCGGCTTCCAGGAGCCACAGGGTACGCTGGTGCGCAGTCAGGGTCAGCGGGTCGCGAGTGGTGACCTGAAGGCCGTACTGCAGGAGGTCACGAAGGTCCCTGACGAGGTCGGAGCGGATGGTATCGGAGGCATCCGCGTCAGCGGCAAGCACCAGCCAGCGACGTAAGCCAGTAACCACTCGCCGTTCGAGTGCAAGCGTAAAATAGTCGAGCAGGGCCAGGAACGGATGGTCAGCCGTGGTCTCCTCCTCTTCCTTCCGTTTGTCTTCGGGCTTAACATCCTGCGTACTGTGGTGACTGACGCCGTCGTGAGCCTCCTCTGAGGGGGTAAACTGAGTAGCCAGCGCATCGATGGTGGCCACAAGAGGAGTCAGTAGGGTTGGCCGATCGGACTCGCACTGGGCCTCCAGGGCGTAGAGGGTGGCATGGGCGGTGACCAGGTCACGCCGGGCGGCTACGACATGGGCTGCGCTTGTAGAGAGCGGATCCCTCAGCCATTGACGGGCTGCGGGCGAATCGGCAAGGATCCGGTTGACTTCGATGATCCGATCATGGACAACCAGTAGTTCCGGTGCAGTTAGAGGTACCGGGTGGAATTCGGTCCACACTCGCCCAGCTAGTTCACCAGCCCGCAGGCCTACGGCGGACACAAAAGTCGCCCCGGCCTCCGTGGCCACGGACCAGGCAGCCATAGAAGTAGCCCATGGCAGGCCACGCAGGACCTCGAAGGCGGCGATTAGTCGGCGACCCAAATCCGCGGCGGCGCTCATTTCCAGGCCGCTGGCGCGGCCCAAGTCCGCCAACCGGGCGCGCAGGCGCAGAAGATCCCAGAGGCAACCAATGTCGGGGGTGGCGAGGGTGATCACCGGTAGCTGGGTAATGGCGGTCGCAGCCTCGTCGAGTAGGGCCGCGAGTGCGTCAAGGTAAGGCGCAAGGGGTACCACGGCCGGGGGCGCCGTGGGGACGCGACCAGCGTGGAATCCGAGGGAACGTTGCGTAGCCGACCAGGTAGTTGGATCTGCGGCGAA
This sequence comes from Tieghemiomyces parasiticus, assembly GCA_027575765.1. Classification (NCBI taxonomy): domain Eukaryota; kingdom Fungi; phylum Kickxellomycota; class Dimargaritomycetes; order Dimargaritales; family Dimargaritaceae; genus Tieghemiomyces; species Tieghemiomyces parasiticus. The sequence goes on from JANBPT010000511.1 coordinate 21,648, forward strand.
GGCCGCCCGCGCCTCGTCCCGCTCGACGGCGAGCATTACCGTCAGGTTAACGGTTAGGCGCCAGGTGTCAAGCAGGGCTGCGTAGGCTGAATTGATTTCCGCAGCCGATGCGCCAGGAGCCTCGACAAGGGCACGCTGCAGAATGGCGTCGTAGCGTACCTTGAGGTGTTGCCCGGCAAAAGCGTGCGGACAGCCGCCGACCGAGGCTCCTACGCGCACCTCATAGTCAGCCAGGGCGCTCTGGACTGGGTGAGAAGCTAATTGAGTTAGGGCGGCGCCCAGCGGGGTCACAATCGTGGCCAACAAGGCGGGCGACAGGTGACCCGGCCGCGTTAAATGGGCCAGAAGGGCCCTCAAGTACGGAACGGCAACATTTGGCAGGGCCGCGACAAGCTCGGCAGCAGCGGCTTGACGACGCTGGGCTGGAGTCGGGGACGGCAGTAGCTGCTCAGTATCACCCAGGGCCTCTTCGAGAGCGGCGTCGGGTGTTGTTAGCAGGTAAAAGAAATGCCCCACGTGGGTCAGGGCAGTAGTCAGGCCTTCGTAGCAGACCGCGGGTAGGCCGGCGACGAGCCGGGCGGCGGTCAAGAGAAGAGCCGGATGAACCGACAGGGTTGTGTGGTTCGGGAGGGTCACGTCTACCGGCCAGCCACGCTGCCAGCGCTCCGCGAAGGACCGACCGAGCTGGGCGACGTCACGGAGAGAGGCTGGTGGCAAAGCGTCCCTAGTTTCCCCCACGTCGGAAGTGGTAGCCGCCTGGAGCCAGGTTTGACCCCGGGAGGACCGATCCAAGGCGTATGCGGTGAGGACGCGGGCCAGGTCGGCGGGCTGATAAGGGGCGGTGGATGTCGCGTCGTTGGGGGCGCACTCGTTGGCCGGAAGAGCAATCTCGATGCCGCGGTTACGCATGGCCCGCGACAGCTCGCCAAACTGCGGGTTGCAAGTCATGAAGAGACGGAAGTTCGGGTGGGGCACAATGGTGCGGACGGTACTATCGACCAAGCCGCGTTCGTGGAGGGCCAGGTTGCCGTTGGGCTCCAATAGGCCATTCAGTCGGTCGAGTACGGAGGGACTACATAGGTTCGCATTGTCGATGAGGAGCCAGTCGCCACGCTCCAAAGCTTCAACAAGCACACCGTCGATCCATTCGAAACGACCCTGGACGGGGAGCGGGACGGCGGCGGCAAGGTCGCGGTGCTGCATCTCGAGCGCAGTAAGACGTGGTCCCAACGTACCATCCTGGACCAGACCGCTCACCACGGGGTGGAGGAGTGTGAGGAGGCGTTTGATGGGCCGCAAGGCGGCGGCCGGGTCGGCGGCCTGGACACAGCGACGGTGCAGAGCCCACAGGTCGGCAAGCGGGGTGGATAGCCGGGCGGTCGCGGTGGTCAAGTATGTGCGCGCCACCTGGGCTAGCAGGGTCTGTAGCCCGTCGACCAGCCGCGTGCGGTGGCGGTGCAAATCGTACTGTTCAAAGCCGCCCAGTAGTTCCATCGCGTCCACGGCGCTGTTCATGGCAAACTCACGGAGAGGATGGCCCGTGAGGCGGGAGAGCAGACGGACCAGGTGGGTCTTACCCACAGCCGGCCCGCCGACCAGGAGCGGGAGCCAGCGGTGACGCACACAGAGCATGAGAGTTTCCAAGGCCGGCAGGGTGCCAGGAAGGATGTACAGGTCATCCGTATTTTGATCAGCCAAAGGAGGGGGAGGGATGCGGGGCAGGGCGGCCTTACCCACGCGGAGGGTGGTCGGTGAGAGTTCCAGGTTTGGGACCTGTTCCATCTCGCAGCTATCCGCTCGGTTCTCGTCAGCTACGATACACTCGTCGGAATCCGTGGCTTGGCCGACAGCTGTTGCTACCCGCCAGAACAGTTCGCGGGCGCGCTGACGGTCGTGTGGGGTGCGCAGGCGTTGTAGATACAATATGGAAAGGTAGTCGACCGGGCGAGCGTCTTTACCCAGCACATCACCCGCGTCGCGCAGAAGGGCCAGCCAGCGGAACACATCGCGGAGGTTGAATTCCCAGGGCGCACCGGTCTGGCCAAACTCACGGCGCACCATGGTGGCTTCGTGCAGCTGCTGATTAAATGCTAATACGGTGCTCAAAGTCGGAGTAGGGACGCTGGGGTGGGCGTGGCGCAGAATGGCCTCAAGGTCCACCGGTGTGAGGGCATCGACATAGATCTGGGTAAACCGGTTGACGAACGACTGCGGGAGGCCCTTACGACCGCCACCTTGGCCCAGCGGATTCTGGGCCGCGAATACGCGGAAGGTCGGATGGCGCGGGAAACTACGGTCTAGCTCGGGCACATAGACCGTACCACGGTGGTCCAGGCAGGCGTTCAGGCCTTCCAGCACGGTCTGCGAGGCGAGATTGATTTCATCCAGGAGTACCCAGTGACCGTCGCGCATGGCGCGCAGGAAGGCCGCGTCGCACCAGCGAAAGGCCCCGCCGCGCACGTCGTCGTCGCTTTCGGCCGGCAGATCGGCACCAAACAAGTCCGCCAGGTCGGTCTGCTCAGATAAATTGAGACGCACCAGGGGGAACCCGGCCGCGGCGGCCAGGGCTGCCACCAGGCTAGTCTTTCCCACGCCAGGACTGCCCTCGAGAAGAAGGGGCTTGCCGATCTGAAGACCACCTAGCAGTCGCATGAGGTTCCGGAAAGGGGTGGGCGCGTGAAACGTAAAGTCAACAGACGCCGAGGGTATTGGGCCGCGGGCGATGGTAAAGGCTCCGGCGCCGAAGGTGGTCTCCGTGAGGCTCAAGTCAGCCGGAGTGGGATCGACAAGCGGCAACTCCGAGGCAGGGCGACCGGCGGCCCGGGAGGCCAGCTCGACCAGCTGCTCGTGACATGACGTCCGGAACGTCTGGAGGTGTTCGGACGAGGTGAACCGTCCGGCGGCAGCGTGGGTACCTAGCCCATCGACGGCCGTCAGACGGCCACCGTAAACGAAGGCGAGCGGGGCCGGCAGGCGATCGCGGGTGGCGCGCAGGAAATCCGCCCACCCAAGGTAATCCCTGAGACTGAAATTCGTCCCAGCGGCGGGGCCATGTGGGACGTGGGCGCTAAACCACGCGGTAAATGCTAGGACAGCGGAGGCATAGGGCAGCCAGGTCGGGTCACCCAGGCGCTCGGCGACGATACGGAGCAAGTCGTCCTGGTTCGTCACTGGGGGGACCCAGATCTCGGTGAATCGGTTCCGCAGGGCCGGCGAGAGCTCGCGTTTGCCGTAGTCGCCCCCAGGGTTCATAGTGGCCAAGAACCGGAAATCGGCGTGGCCCGTGAGCTCCTCCAGCTGTACCCCGCCGCGTTCGGCCAGGGCCAGGGTGCACCCGGGTTCCAGGACCGAGTTGAGCCGTTCCAACACGGAGTCGTCGGCCAGAGCTATTTCGTCCAAAAGGAAGAGATGGCCCTGACGGAGGGCCTGTACGAGGGGACCATCGCGCCACTCGAAGAGGGCCCCGGCACGGGCATGCAGGTCGCGTAGCCGCCCAATGGCAGCCTGGAGGGCCAGGTGATCACTAGGAAACTCCGGGACGGCGACCATGGCCTGGAAGCGGTCCCAACGGGCCTCGGTGGTCTCCACTGCCTCCGGATTAAGATCGATCTCCGCCTCGTCCCCACTGTCTGTGTCCATGGTGCGCAGCTCGGCGACGGCCACAGGCTCTTCGGCCACCTCCACTCCAGCGCAGCTTGTGTCGAGCCCGACGGAATCCAACTGACAGATCAGGTCGTCATCGACGCGTTCCTCGTTCTCGCTGGCCTCAGAAGGCTTCAGGATTTGCTCTGCCAGATGAAAGAACCGCGCTAACTCTTGGTGCAGCTGGGTCGTCAGGCGGCCACGTGAACGTGCGGGACGTTGGCCGCCAAGGAGGTCAGCCGTCTCGGTATTCTGGTGACAGTTGAGGATGTGCAAGGGCCTGTCGTAGATGACCTCGAGCATCTGGCACACTGTAGTCTTACCCGTACCGGTCTCACCAACCAGAAGGACAGGCTCGCGCTGGCGCACGGCGTTGATAACCAGGGCGAACTGGCGGCGCAGGGCCCCCGTCCAGGCCACGGGTGGAGCGGACCCGGTGGCCACACGAGCCTGATACGCCAGGTACTCAGGCATGTCCTCGACGGCGTAGATGAAATTCTCGTCGATGGTGACCCGCATAACGTCTTCGAGTGCCTGCTTGACAACGACGCGGTCGGCCGGCCGCCGGACACGCTCGGCCAGGATCATGTACCCATGGGAGGCCAAGGCTTCGAGCCCGACGACCGGGCGGAGGGCCCAGCGGAAGAGGTCGCGAAGGGTAATGAACCCGTGCTTAGACTCGAACACCCTGGCGGTCTGGCGCGCGGCGGTGAGCTTGCGGTAAACCTGGACCATACGGCGGCCGTACGACGGAGCAATTTTGCAGCGGGCGGCCAAAATGGTCTCAAGTTCGTCCTCAGGGAGGTCGTCAAAGTGAAGCTCGACAAACCGATTACGGAAGGCGCGACTCAGGGCCTTCCGTCCGCCATAGAGACCCGCGGGGTTTTGCGTGGCAAAGAGGCGGAAATTCGGGTGGGGGTGGATGACCTCTTGAGTCTCAGCTAGAAGGAGCTCTCGGTTGTCGTCCAGTAGCCGATTCAGGGCTTCGAGGACATCACTGGGGGCAAGGTTGAGTTCGTCAAGTACGAGCCAGTGACCTGCACGGAGGGCCTGAACGAGGGCACCCTCGCGGAACACCAGGCGTTCGCCCTCAGCGACGTACGACCCCAGGTACTCCTGGAGGTCGGTGTGTTCGTGGTTGTTGATCCGTACAAACCGGTGGCCTGCAATCTTAGCCAGGTACTCCACCATACTGGTCTTGCCACTGGAAGTGGGGCCCTGTAGGAGGACCGGGTAGGCACCGTGCATGGTGACCCGCGCTAGATCAGCGAGGTGCTGCCTGACCGATGGGGTCAGGATATAGTAGGCGGTGGTCGCTGGATCGATCAACTCCGGCCCACGCGGGAGGAAGTAGCCGGCGAAGGGCACCTCGGCCGCGACGACGTTCGACGCACTAGTATCGTCCCCATCATCCGTGCCAGCAGTACCACTCTTGGGCAATTCGAGGGCCGGGCACTTCCCCAGGTGCTTAGTCAGTTCGGCGCCCAACCGGGTCTGGCTGGCCGGAGCCAATTGGGTGACAAACGTCATCGTGAGACCGTCATGGAGGGCGCGACGCAACGGGTAGCGGGCCACGGCGCCCTGAACGTAGCGGAGGGCACGGGCCAGACTGCGAACGCTGTAATGCGGGCGCTGGTTGGCACCATCGACCAATGTATGGGCGGCTGCAAGGTCCTTGGCCGCGCGGTAAAAATCGGCCACGCGAGTGGCCAGCGGCCCGGGGTCACCGCGGGCCGCGGGGGTCAGATAGGTCCGAATAATTAGAGCGAGATCGTCAGGACGGGCATCCGGGGAGACGGCGTATAGTTCAGTGAACCGGGAGCGGAGACCGGGAGGGAGATCGCGTTTTCCCACGTCGGTGGCTGGGTTGATACAGGCGAACAGGCGGAAGTTCCGGTGGCGGGGGACCGGTGTGACGTCCCCGCGCTCGGTGAGAAGAACCGAGCCGGTAGGGTGCTGTAAAAGATCGCCTAGGGCTTCCAAGGTCTCGGCACTGGCCAGATTCATTTCGTCGAGAAGGACCCAGTGGCCCAACCGAAGAGAGCGAACCAGGGTACCCTCCACGAAGCTGAATACTAGGTGACGATCGAGGTGGCCGAGCTGGGCCGCAAACGTTTTGACGCGGTCCGCGAAGTTGTGCCAGGAACGGCCCAGGGCGGCGAGGTCATCATGCGGGGAGGCCGAGCCCCGAGCTCGTTTAGGCTTGCTCGCAGGTCGACCGTCCTCAGCATTGTTGTCCGGGCCACCCGCCTTACCGCCTTTGCGCTGCAGGCGTTGTTCGGCCAGCTTGACGGCGCCAGTAAATGCTTGGACGAGGAAGCGCCACTGCTGCTTGACAAAGTATTCGCGGACCTTCTTCAGGTAGGCCAGGTTTTTGATCTGCGAGAAGGTACGCGGAAACAGGTCCTCGAAAGTGTCCTTGAGCGGGAGGGCGAGTACGCGGGCATCGACGGGCTTGAACCCGCCCAGGAGGTCGGCCGAGTCACTCTGCTGGGAAAGATTGATCACGTGTAAGGGACGGTGGAGAAGGTCAGCCAGGTGCTGGACGGCAGTGGTCTTGCCGGCACCGGTCTCGCCCACGAGAAGAACCGGCTCGTTCATGGTCACGGCGGCGCCCAGGCGCTCCAGTGTGCGCAGGGCGAGGTGCGTGTAGGCGAACCGTCCGGACGAGTCTCGAGCGGTGGCGGCCACCAGCCCGTCGGCCACGGGCAGGGTGATGCGGCCGATCTGAAGGCGCTGGGCGTGGTTGGTAACCAGGGCCGGGCGGTGGGTGGCCTCCCATTGTTCGACAGTGTCCGCTGTAAGACCTAGGCCGGCCCCCAGCGCCTGCAATAGGACGAGCCGGGCGGCTGGAGAAGGTACCATCTCAGCAAACACATCCCCGCCGGCCTGGTAGAGTGCCAGTTGGCTGTCACGGGTCAGCGTGATGGGGGCCGAGCCGACGGCTGTCGTGCCGACATTGGCATAGTAAGCGTCGACCCGATGGACCCATTTGAAGAGGTCACGGGCGGACAGGACCCGGACAGTGCCGCCGGATTGAGCGACCGCGGGGGTCAGCGTAGCCTGGCGTACGGCGTGGAACGTGGCCACAAGGTGGGGACTCAATTCGTCCAAACGAGGGTACCTCTCAGCCACGGCCCGGGTCAGTTCGTCGAGTTGCAAGGCATGCACCTCGACGGTAGTCCAGAGCTGGCCCAACACCTGGTCACTGGCGCCGGGGCGGACCACCGCGCGGCCATCGGCCAGGCGAGTCACGCGGCGGGTGGCAAACAACTGGAACCGGTGATGAGCTGGGAGCCGCTCTCCACGACCAGGGACGAAGAGAACACGTTCCTCGAGGAGTGGGACCAAGGCGGAGACCACGTCGAGCGGGGCCAGGTCGACGTCCTCAATCAGGATCCACCAGCCCGCCGTCACAGCCGCGGCCAGAACGCCAGGTTGCCAGCGGAACTCGCCGGGCGTGGAAGTGGTCACGTAGGTCCCAAGCAGTACCTTGGTGTCAGTCTGGTCGCCCAGGTGCAGTTTGACGAGGCGGTGACCCGTCGCAGTGGCCAGATATTCGACTAGGCAGGTCTTACCGGCGCCGGTTTCTCCCTCTAGGAGGGCTGGGGCACCCAGTGAGGCGGCCAAAGCCAGGGCGCGGAGATTAGCGGTGGTAGTCGGCGCGAGGACTAAAGGGGCGGTGACTGGGGTCGCTGACAGTTGGACGGCGGGTTCCGGGGACCTCACCAGGAGAACGCCAGACACGGAGACAGTCAGCGGACACAGGGCAGCCGTATTCAAAAGCCAGGCCGGACCGGCGGCGGGGGCCGGAGTGGCAAAGAATCGTTGGTTGGTGGTGAGGATCAGGTCTCGCTCGGCCTGGATACGTTCCTGCGTGCGAAACGGGGCCAGCTCAAACGGCTGCCGACTCTCAGCGGCGAGGACGCGGTCGAGGACCGTGGTGACCTCCTTAGATCCAGCACCGAGGGAGCGGGCCAGGGCGGTGGAGGCGTAGTAGATTGCTGCGGGAAGGTGACCCGCCGTTGTGTCGACCACAAACGTCTCGAGGGCGCCCCAGTTCCAAAGTGGACGGAAGAGGCGCGGGTGCAAGTCCAACAACCGATCGGCGGCAGTGATCAAGCGGGCGCGGGCCTCAGGGGAGTGTGGGCCCGTCGCCAGATCGGTCAACGGACAGGGTTGACCTGCAAAGAACCCGGCAGCTAACTGGGCCGCCTGCGGATAGTTGGGGAGGAGTTGGGCGAAGGCCACAACGGCTAGATCGACGGGCCGCCACATTACTCCGTCGGCCGCGGGCACCTGATCAAAGATGGCCGTGTGGGACCCCGGGAGACACCACCGCGCTATGAGGTCGAGAAGAACAGGGCGGAAAAGGAGGGCGACGGCCGTAGTGTGGGACGGACTGAGAAGCAAGGCGCTGAGGGCGTCCAGGGCCCGGACGCTGTCGGCGTGGTGGCTGGTGGTAGTCGATGGTGCGGAGAAGGTGGCCTGTAATGCGGCCAATTGAGCTAGGACGGCCGTCGTGTCAAGCTGCAGGGTATCCTCCGGGTTTGCCACTTCCCGAAGGGCGTCATTGAGGCCGCCGGCTAGTAGGTCGCTCAGCCCGGGTAGGTAATCGAGCCGGAAGGGATCGAAGTCGGTCGTCATGGTGGCAATTCGGTATCGAACCGGGAAACGGGAATAGGCCCAGAGTATGGAATGCGGAGTAGCCGTAGCGAATCGATGCGCCAAAGACTATCAGCAATTAGGTACAGAGTATCGAGATACGGTGAGGCCCCCAGAAGGCTTTTCTAGACTCGTACGCTAACCTGCCGCAGAAAAAAAGTCGTATGTAGTCGCCGGGGTACATGATTGCTCGATTTGGGCCTGAAGCAATAATGTGACAAATGGCAAGAAAAAAAATATGTTAATACTCTGCAGCCCTCCGCAGTGACCTAGCAGGCCCTTGGAATCTGATTGGCTTAATTCAAGCCATCGCTTGCTCGAGCCCGGTAACCTTGTCTGCAACTAATAATCCCACCACCAGCCGGTGACTAGGGCCCCTCTATTTCATCGCTCCTGGACCAAATAGCCAGGCATAATGAGTGGTAGTTTTAAATAATGCCAGGAAGTACTGAGTCTTCGCCGTGTTATAAGTATATATATTAGAAATACTATAGCGCTGAACTGTGGACCAAGCCCAGAGCAGCTGAGGGTGTTTGCTGCAATATTCAACTGAATACATTCAAACCCGGTTCTTAGACGAGACCTTTACGGCCGGGTTTTTTTTTTTTCCTCATGGCCATCCAAATCTCTGTCGACCGACCAGTACCTTGGGCGTAACAACCAGACAATATCCTCTTGGTAGCGAGAACGACACCAGGATAGCCCCTCGCGCAGCCAGCGAAGGTTGAGGTTGTCGTAGAACCCCTCTACCGCCCTAGCGTCGACCCGTAGCTGCTAGCTGCCTGCCCAATGGGAAGCCTTCCACAAGTATAAGGGATACACGCCGTTCTACTCATCAGATCGCCACCTTCCTCTGGCAGCTTCCTATGGCCCTTTGCGTCCATAGTTGATCTGCAACAGGCACCTGGCCCACTCTTACTAACCTACGCTTTCCATGAATTTGCGAGTCAAGAGCTGTGGCTGTGCTTAGAAGAACTGGCTGAGGTGGTTTACTCTGCTTGCAACTCTTCACTCCTATATTCCTACGGTATATTTTTCTTTTGCGGGCCTTTCCCGCGCCTCCCTACCCCACACCTCACCCTACATTAGTACCATGCCCTATCTGCCTACGGCTTGGAACGCCCCACGCCTAACCGTCCACCGGGCTGGCCGCTGGGGTCTCACTATAGCCGCAGTAGGGTTCGTCCTCCTCATCTTTAGCCTCCTTGGCCGGGGCCCGCCAGCCGCCCATACCTTCACCCCAGCTGGCCTCACTGACAAAGATTCCAGCCCAAGCCTGAGTTCACTGCCGGCGAACTTTCCAGTCCCGACACCGACAGCGGCATGTCCGCGCATTCGCATACGCCGTTCCATCACACGCATGAACTCCACCGAGCGCCGTCGGTTCCTGGCCGCCCACCGCCGCCTGAACGACCCGCGGTCCAGCCGGCCCAACCGATTTGACCACCTCGTAGCACACCACGGCCAGCACCACGACTTTATACATGAAGGCGCGCCCATTTTCCCTTGGCACAGGGTCTTCATTAGCGATTACGAGGCCGCCCTCCAGGTCATCGACCCGGCCGTCACACTTCCCTATTGGGACTGGTCCGAGCACGGTCTCTACCCGGAAACTAGTCCCGTGTTCCAGGGCGGCTCTGACTGGTTCGGCGGGAACGGTGCGGGTCCGCACCACTGCGTGCCCGATGGTGCGCTGGCCGACCTGCCGGTATTTTACACCGAGGAGAAGACGTTCCCAGCCGGCCAGGCGCCTTGTCTTCGCCGGCGGTTCGATAAGGCTAACGGAACCATGTCGACCTGGTTCGAGGATGTAGCGATCCGCCGGTGGTTACGAGCCGCCGACAACTACACCGAGTTCCGGGAGGCAATTGAACCCCCGCACTGGCTCGTCCATACCTCGCTCGCCGGCGACATGAACACGCGGTACGCTCCCAACGACGTACTGTTCTTTTTGCACCACGCCTACATTGACAAACTATGGAACGACTGGATGGCCATGGACCTTAGCGGCAAAAGGTATAGTGAATATAACGGACAGTTCAAGGATGGTTCGCCAGCGGCCCCGACCGATATCATCCGCGGGTATGACCAAATCCGGGTGGTCGACGTGATCGACTCGACTGCCAACCCCCGTCTATGTTATGTGTACGCTTAGCGTGGTGTGATGAGTGCAAGTGGAGGGGTACCGATGCCCCTGATTATTATTTTTATACGCCTAATGTTGCCCCTTGTATTTGTACACTCATATTTAAAATTTATGGCCATATCTCAAATAGAGGTTGTCGAGCCCCAAGATACCCGGTTTGGAATGCATGGTACATCATACCGAGGGGATAATTGAACATAACTTGGCCGGCGTGGATTCTAGTCTTCATTTGCGCTGTGTCAGGAGGGTACTGGTGGTTACGTCGCAAAAACCCGAGTAAAGCAGCAGTGTAGCGAACGAAGTCTGCGGGAAACAGTTAGTCAAGGCCGTATGGGCCTTTCAAGGGGATGAGGGGAGTGGCGAAAAAAGTGGCTCAGCAATTTAACTCGCTGGTGTCGCGCGACCTAGTGGTTGGAAGTTTGCTTGACCTGATGTTACCTGCTGAGCGTCAAAGAAACTGGGGCCGGTAGCTGAGTGCCATAGTGAATGAGAGGAGGGAGGGGCAAGGGCCCAAAGGACCCCCTCGGTCGTCCGTGTCGTGAAATTACCTAACTCTCAACCGGATAGCCTCGCACGACTTGCCCTGAATACCCATAAAATTACAGTGTCCCCGACCTTTGGAGCCCGCTCACTTGTCACTCAGCCCTTCATTTACACTCTTAACCTGGCATATTCCCGTACCTATCCCACAACCCCTTCAGGCCTACCATTCCGTCATTACCCAACCATGCTCCCTGTGGCCCTCCCCACCCGCATTGCCGACCTTCCGGCCTTCACGGCCCGAGTGAATGCCGAGGCGC
>JANBPT010000512.1:0-32885 GCA_027575765.1 Tieghemiomyces parasiticus
ACATCCTTGACAGCACCCAGCCTAAGGTGGTACGTCTAGCCAGCAGCGAGCGACCCGTCGTTCCGACCTCCGGTACGCCATGGTCGTCACCGCCAGTTTACACCGATCGAAGTGGAGGCCGTACCAACGCGGGTGGTGGTGATACCGACTTGACGGCCACCCCCGACAGTCCCCGGAAAGGCGCTGCTGGCTCCGAAGACCTACCCCACCGCCGCCGGTACATGTCGCTGTACCGCTGTTTAGACGTGACTACACGGTTCTCCGAGCTCAAATTCAGCCGCCACATGTTCACAGAGCATTCGCCCAAGTACTACGAGGACCACATTAATGTGCTTCTGCGTGGTGTGCCTGAGGACACCTCTTCATAGGTGGCCTAAGTGGGGCGTTGGATCCTTACGCGTGATAGACTATTTCATAGCTCTGGGGTGTGAACCGATTAGGGTTTACTTCCTATATTTTACTCTGTAATATACCAGTTTTATTAAAACCTTCGAGTCACCTGAAAGCGTTTCCTAATATACATGTCCCGTCAAGGTTTGAGGTGTTCTCAAAGCCAAAAAAAATATGCATGCTAAATCAGGACCTGTACACCATGGCTGATAGATTTAGGTAGGACGCGGAGGTTGGACTTCGGAAATCGACATGATGGGGAAAAAAGAGTAAGCTGCCAAGTGAGGAATGGTTCGATTCAAAATTGGTTTATACCGCTCGATTACTTAACCCACGCTTAGGTTCCTCGTCTACAGCTTTATATATAAAGATCACGCCAAATTATCGTGTTTGGCAAAGTTCGAGAATTTAGACATCAATCGTGGATTGTAGTTGGCGGGTAGTAGTGCCATTATATTTATATGTGATAGACAACAGGTGGAATCCGCGAAGTAAAGTCTCGCCAAAATAAAAATAAAACCCGACTAGCATATTGAAGTAGGAATGAGGGGCTCGAATCTGGCCCATGTGTGATCTCTCGGGTACTCTCCTTTTGTTTTCGGTTGTAATTTTTTTTTTCTTTACCAAGAAAGAATCTCCTGAGCAGTATCGTCGCAAGATTTACCCGCGGCGGCCTCCTTTTCACCCGATCCGCATCCGGCGTACATGTCAGGGTTCTCCGAGATAGCGGCACGGAAGAGGTTGGAGCCGTACTTGTTGTACATGGCGGTAACACCGCCACCACTGAGCAGACGCTCCTCCATAAGAGAGAGACCGAAGGGGAAGGTCTGACCACCGGCGTGGATGACGCGCTCCTTGACATCAATGCTAATCTCGGCACCCTCCTCGGCAATCTCGTAGAACTTGGGGTCCTTCATGACGATACCGAGCAGGGACATGTTGGGCTGGTTACGGGCGTAGATGAAGGCGAACGACTTGGCAATGACGGCTTGGACACCGGCACCGCGAATGGCACGCGGGGCTTCCTCGCGGGACGAACCCGAGCCGAAGCCTTCGCCACCGACGATGATGTTGTAGCCTTCCTTGACGCGCTCACGGAACTCCGGGCGCACGTGGAGGAAGCAGCTGCGACCAAAGTCTTCGTCGGAACCAGCGCCGATGGCCTGGGCCGGGATGATCTGGTCCGTGTCGACGTGGTCGCCAAACCGCTGGACCTTACCAGTGATGAGGGTGGAGAAGCTCGAGTTGGCACCGGACTCGGTGGACGCAGCGGCAGCGATCTCCGACTCGTCCGCGGCGGTGGGGGCGCTATCGACGGGAGCTGGGTTGGGCTCAGACACGGTGACAGATTCAACGGGCTTCTCGAGCCAAAGCTCCAGCATCTTCTCGAAGCGCTTACGGTCGATGTCGTTGAGCAGCTCCGAGGGGTCGGTGACCTCCATCCCGAAGCTGGAGGCGGCGACGGTGGCGGCACTGCCCAGGTTGGCGATACTGCCCGGACCCATGCGGTTCTTAAAGTTACGGTTCTGGGAGCTGAGCCAGACCTCGCCAGCCAAGGCCTTGTCAGCGGCCACGGCGATACAGTACGAGCAACCGGGGGCACCCACGGTGAACCCGGCCTTCTCGTAGGCGTCCAGCAGGCCCAGGCGACGCAACTTGGCAAGGATGGGCACCGATCCGGGGGTCACGCGACGCTTGCCGTTGACGGTGGGCACCTTGCCAGCCTTGAGACCGGCCTCCAGCACGAGGGCACCCAGGATCAGGTCCTCCTCGGCGGTGGTACAGGCTCCGATAAAGACACCGTCCAGCTTCATGCCCAGGGTCTCGGTCACTGGTACGACGTTGTCGGGCGAGGGGTACAAGGCCACGAGGGGGGCAACGTCGCTAAGGTCGATCACGTGGGTCTCGGCGTAGTGGCAGTCCGAGTCAGCGCGGAAGTAGAGCGACGAGTTCTTGTGGTCCGGGTTGGTGCGCTTGGAAATGAAGGAGGCGGTGATCTCGTCGGCCTCAAAGACACCGGCGATACCGCCAAACTCAGTGGTCATGTTGGCGATGGCAAACCGGGCGTCACAGCTCATGTACTGCAGACCGGGGCCGGTGTACTCCACGGCGCGCTCCATGGCCACGGTATTACGCTTAAGCTTACCAAGGACGTATAGGATGATGTCCTTACCGCCCACGCCGAAGCGGGGCTTGCCCTCGAAACGAATGTTAACCGTCTCGGGTACCTTAAACCAGGTCTCACCGGTCACTAGGGGCATAACCACGTCGGCGGCGCCAAGACCCACAGCTAGGGCCCCCACGGCACCGGCGGAGCAGGTGTGAGAGTCAGCGCCGATGATGACCTGACCGGGCTGAGCACGTTCGCGGTAAAACTCGGTGTGCAGGATAGTATAGTTGGGACGGTAAAAGTCGGTGAGACCGACTTCGTCAGCGAAACCCTCAGACAAGTTAACCAAGTGCTGGACGCGGGGCTGATCCATGATGCGAGGATCGACCGAGTGGTCGATGGCCAGCCAGAAGCGATCATTGCGGTTGACGCCTGGACGGCCCATGAGCTCGTAAGTCTTGTTCATGCCGATCCACGTCAGCTCCGAGGCCACGGTCCAGTCGACCGAGACGCATACCATGTCGCCGGGGGTGACATTGCCAGGCGCGGGCAGGTTAATGGCGTTGTGTGACAGAATCTTCTCGCAAATAGTCATGCCGCGGCGACCGACAGGCCGCTCGAGCAGGAGGGGCTGTTCGGCCCGGCGCTGGGCGGCATTGAGGCCGTTGAGCAGCGGGATCAGGGCCTTGAGCACGGCGTCGCCAACCTCGGTGGTGGTGGCCGAACCGCCCAGGTCGCGGGAGCGGATGCCATAACCATTGTACTCGTCGTCGTCAATCACCTTGCGCACGGCCTGCTCGACAGCATTGGCCTCGGCTTCCAGCCCCATGGTGTAGCGGAGCATCATGGCGGCGCTGAGAATGGTACCAATGGGGTTGGCGATGCCCTGGCCGGCAATGTCGGGGGCGGAGCCGTGGATCGGCTCGTAGAGACCCTTGCAGGGACCCTTGCCGTCGGGGAGACCACTGAGGGAGGCCGAGGGCAATAGGCCCAGGCTGCCAGGGATCACGCTGGCTTCGTCACTGAGAATGTCACCAAACATGTTCTCGGTGAGAATGACACCATTGAGCACCTTAGGGTTGCGAACCATGTGCATGGCAGCCGAGTCGACCAGGTGATGGTCGAGCTGAAGAGTGGGGAACTCCTTCTCAATGGTCTCGGTGACGACCTTGCGCCAGAGTCGAGAGGTGGCCAGGACGTTAGCCTTGTCAATGGAATGGATGGGGAGAGGTGGGGTAGACTGGAGGGCCAGGTTGCCGGCACAACGGGTGATGCGCCGGATCTCGTCGGCGGAGTAGGGCATCGTGTCGTATGCGTGGCCGTCCTCGTCACCTTCCTTGCGCTCACCAAAGTACACGCCGCCAATGAGTTCGCGGACGATGATGTACTCGGTACCGCGCACAATGTCTTCCTTGAGCGGGGAAGCCTTGATGAGCGATTTGCTGATGAAGTTGACGGGACGGATATTGGCGTAGAGATTGAGCACCTTGCGCAGCTCAAGCAGGACGAGCTCAGCGCGCGGACCGTAACCCTTAGATAGGTCATTGGGGTCAATAGGGCGAGGCCACTGCGGGCCACCGATGGCGCCGAGCAGGATAGCGTCGGCGTCCTTGGCACCCTGGAGAGTATCAGGCGGGCAGGAGGTGCCGTGGGCGTCGATAGCGGCGCCGCCGGCGAGAAGGTTTTTGAAGGCGATGCGGAACTTGCCGGCCTGGGAACGCTTCTGGGCGATCAATTGGAGGACGCGCACAGCCTCGCCACATACCTCGGGGCCGATACCATCACCGGCGATGACGGCGACGTTAAAAGTGCGAACTTGGTTGGCAGAAGCCATTTTGCAGTATAAAGGACTAGAGGGGGGCTGGGGCACTGGGGCAGAAAAAGGGGGGCAGACAAGGTAGTGGCGTCGGACGGTCAGGGTGAGTCAGCGAAAGAGGGCGGAGGGTTTAGGAGCAGTATAAAAATCAACGGTCAATAAAGATATAGGTGGGATAATATTGGGAGCACTCTAATCGGCAGAAAGCCCACGAAAGTTCGTGGCTGTACAACATGTCACACGCCCGTTGACCCTGAGCGTATATTTCCGGCTAGGACTGTGCATTCTGAGCCCTGGGAGCCATTCGGTGAGGGGAGTTCAGGGAACACGCTACGAAGGAGCACCCGCGCCATCACCTCCTTCCTCGCATCACTTAGGAGGGCAGGCATGCCGGATGCGATGGTGACAGAGAGGTGGCCATCCCCTGCTACCCAAAAGGTTGCTGGAATCGCTAGCTTCCTGCTTGATTAGGGTAAAGCCCCCGAACACACACGTACACACAAAAGCCGTGTCTAAATCTCGTGCCACAGACGTGGGTGGGTCACTTACGTTGAGCAGGTATCACAAGGGGCGAGGTGGGACCCAAGAAAAGGTGAGTGGTAACGATGAAATACAAGAGGGGGAGACAATGAGGGGAGTCCAAGCGCGGTGGGTTGATAATAGGGAGGGTTCACTACATATGGGTTAACTGCCGAAAGAAACGAAAGCCGTAAGGAGAAGAGAAGAGCGCACAAGACCTTATATGGAGAGGGCCACCTATGGGGTTATATATATCTACCTATGTATATCCCCCCACAGGACTGCCGCCGGCTATCTACACCCTCTATGCGGAAGACTGGGATGCCGGCGACTCACAAGGAACAGAGAGAGGGCCACCAGGAAGGAGGCTGCTTCGCTGTCAGCTTCAGGTGCTGACTCGACTATTCACGCCAACATCCAATCACTATGCATACAGGCGGCTGAGTCCACCTGCACCCATTGTATGGTGATTGGCCAAAGGTGGATTATTCATCGATGATACCAGCGGGACGAAATCCCTTCCCACCGGCCCCTCTCGGGCCTCCCGCATTAAAGCTGCCGGTCATCTCTACCTTTGGCCACATTGGATAGCGGAAACCTCCCCCCCCCCGGGGATAGCGGGAGTGGCCCTGTCGCAGGCTGTAAGGGGGACCTTGACCCTGCCGTTTGGACGCACATGCTGTTACCACGGATCACAGGCTCCCGCGTGCCAGCCAGTCCCCACCATACCCGTGTTACCTGATGGGTCTGAATGGGGCCAAAGTCTCCGAGTAGGTAGCAGCGCTTTATTGCCCCCAACGCACGTCTCCCAACCCAAATCGTCAGCAGCCTGGCCACTAGACCACTCTAATTCTCAGACTTCCCCTGGGCGGTGCAGTGGTGATCAAATCCACTGCGTATTGTGGCACATTGAACACCACAAGGCTGATAATACTGCAGCAAGGGCGGCACCCAGTGACGAGCGCGCAGGTAGGTAAAACTGCTGTCACCCTTGCATTGATGGTCCTTGTTTCGCAAGAGTAGGTCGGAACCAGTTCAAGGGCCGTGGTATTAGTCCTGTTATAACTGTCTCAAGCCGAAAATTACTAGATGCCCTCTGCCGCTGCCAAACAGATGCGTCTGCTTTGATCCTAGCTAGGCACAACGACTCAGGACTTGGTAGTGGCGGCGAAGGCTTCAGGAGCGCTGACCCAGATGACGCACTGTAGCGAGAGGTAAACGGGTGAGGGTGCTAAATTAGTCACCAACTCCCTAATACTCGACCCTGACTAGCGAGCGCAGTGAGAGGTGGGCGATAATCGGCCGCTCCATAACGACTTGTGATTGGCCCAGCTTCACTGGATATTTACCCGCGCCCCTTGATAATGCACCAACTGTCTTGCCCTGTTCCCACCTTCGCATGGGGGGCGAATTGATTCCTAGAATATTTTTTGGTCCTACACCAATCCAATGGTGTCCGTCCCTCACTGACTGCCTTGATAGCCTCGACCATTGACGGCTAAATGGATCGGAATTCAGGGCACACGGCACATGGTTAGGAAGGCAATAGCTAGACAGGGTATCCTCCGTAACCGGGCGTATCCAAAGCCCTCTACCGTCTGCACATTCAAAAGACAGATAGAAGCCCCCCTTTTTTAGCGATGCCGCCAATAATTCACACAATGACCCCGTTTGTATAGCATTTCATCGCTCGCTAACTGACGCACAACACTAGCCTTTAAGAAGTTACGATATATGTTTATAGAGTACACGCGACGGCGGAGTGTGGACAACGTGAAAAGCAAAAATAGCACGACAAAAAAGTTCCAAGGTAGGGCAGGGCGACTTACTGCGACAATGCAGAATAGTCCCGGTCTGTAACACGACAGAAGTCAGTGGCAACGTCAGCTCATGCGGATTTCGTCCACCTTGCTCTTGTGGACCATGAAGGCCGGAGTAACCCACCGGCTGCAGGAGCAGGAAAGGCCTGTTATGGATAATGTGTGGAAAGCCAAAGTGATTATGTAGACTGTGGTTAGCTAGTGGACAGCCGCGCTGGTAGTCCGATACGGCCGGCGGACTGGATATGAAGGTACGCCCAACAAGACCGTACCGGGTAAATTGTTCCCCTGAGCGGAGTCACTCACCTGACCAGTCATACGAGCCCAGCTTGGTGCCACACTTGAAGCAATCAATGCGGCCGCTGTGGGTACCGTCGTTGGCACCACTGATCCATTTCATGGGCTCGATAAAGTAGGACGAGCACGAGCTCAAGTTGCCACTGCCATTACTGGCGGAGGTCGGAGGTGTGGGAAGCCCAATCTCCAGGTAGCGCTTCTCAGAGTAAGTCGACGTATGTACCTCACTGATAGGTTGGATCACGCACTATAGGTTAGGTAATGAGCGGGATGGTATACAAGGGTTGGGGTGGCGGTTATACCTATTAATGAAGGTGGCCCGGGAAGGGTGGCCGTACTAGCCGAAGGAGTGTGGCGGGGCCCACACGGTACGCGTAAACATATATATAAATAAAGGCTTACCGAACTAGCAGGGAACATGGTCGAGTGTCCGCCCTTGTGGCCCCCGGCGGCGGCGTGCTTGACCATAAAGTCGTCCGAAAATAGCACACTGCGACATGTCTTGCACCGGTACCCGATCTTGTGCGTTGCATGGGCCGCCGAAGGAGCAGCCCGGGTGGGGGCCTGGGTCGGTGACTTCGGTGAGGATCCAACCATTTGGATCGGAATGTTGTGGTGTTCGAACGACGAGAAGGTGGGCGGGGGCCTGGAACGAGGGACTTGGGCGTGGTTGGCGGCTGAATGGAAGATGCAGGAGAGGATTGGCGAGATAAGACGGTGAGAAAAAACACATAAAAATAAGGCTCAGAGCCGCATGCCGCGAATCTCTCGAGGTCGCCCAGGCGCTAGACGCAATGAAAGACAAAGGTCTGGAGACCTGTCGAGATTCCTACTGCTGATCGCCAAGCAGGCTTGTAGGGCCCTGGTTCGGAAGGCAGCGTCAGATATTGACCAGCACGTACCTTGCATCCGTTCGGCCTTTTGGGTGGTTTCGTGGCGACGGTGGACCGGGTGCGAGGGCCGAATCTCGTTACCCATGGACTCGTACATTTCCAACTGCCGGCGGAAGCCCTCATTGGGCCTGAGCGCCAGGGGGCGAAGGAATCGTAATCGAGAGACATGGCAATATTCACGGCGATAAATTAGTACCAACTAGAGATACTCCCGTTTGGGAAACCAATCAATCGGTTCTAAATTGGCGCCCTATCCACCTACCAAATGATCTCACGTTTCTCCTTAACCAACTGGTATGCAGAGGCGAGCGGTAGGTCCAGGGACTTCATCAGGTAAGCGATAACCACCGAGGCGCTGCGCGAGATGCCGGCGTGGCTGCAGGGAGTGGTGGTCCGAATTGTTATGGGGTAGTGGGACGTGCGGGGAACACGACAGGGAAAGGAAAGAGAATCGTGGGTATATGGAAGCGTTGTGTGAGGTTCTGAGTGACATGGGCCGGCTTACAATGCGTACTTGGTCGGCAACTCCTTGATTATT
Organism: Tieghemiomyces parasiticus; assembly: GCA_027575765.1. Taxonomy (NCBI): domain Eukaryota; kingdom Fungi; phylum Kickxellomycota; class Dimargaritomycetes; order Dimargaritales; family Dimargaritaceae; genus Tieghemiomyces; species Tieghemiomyces parasiticus. Next base: position 8,384 of record JANBPT010000512.1, read on the forward strand.
TCCCGGGCCCGCAGTAGGGAGAGGGGGAAGGAAGGGGCACTGGCCAGAGGCTAGGTGTGAGCTTACCAATGAACCAGGACATTACCACCCGACATGATAGCATTACGGATGAAGGCGTAGGTCTCGGGGAAGTGCTGCATGATATCCTCGCTCTTCATATCGTAAATGTCGATCTGGAGGTACTTAAACTGACCCGGGAACCTGGGGTGTAAGTCCGTACCCATACTCAGGATATGGGTGATGCGGGCGTGCTCAAGGAACCGGCGGTCCGAGGCCGCGTCATAACTGGCGGACGTAAGGTGTACACATTGGCGTGGTAAAGCGGGGTCAGCGACACGTCAAGTATCGAGACTGATATAGGCCCCGGAAAGAGTTGCGGTGCTCCTGGTTTTAGCGGGGCGGACGCAGTATTCTAAGTCTGATGTTGATGTATACTTACTTCCCGAGGTACAAATGCGGGTGAATGAGGTGAGCGTCGGCCATGGTGAAGCGCGTTTGTGAGTTGAGGGTGAACGGTCGGATGGTAGCAAAAGGACGAATGCAAGGGACTTTACAAACGCCGGGCAGTAGTAACGGATGTAGCTGTGGAATCTAGTGCGGACTTAAAAGGCAGCCCAGGGTTGTGGGGTGGTTGCTGTGGAGGTGGGGTCGTACGGGCCCGGGTTAGGGCTATTCAAAGAGTATTTTGATCCTTAGGACTACCAGCTTAATTCCCTTCCAGGTCGAATATCCGCTCACCAAATGAGTGAAAATCCATCCCAGTATGAGACCATTATGGAATGAGGGTACATCGAAAACCTGGTACAGTGGCCCACGCGTAAAAGAAAAAATGGTGGAAAAAAAAAGGGACGGACAGCGTAGCGTTTCAAATTCTACAGTAGGGCTGTCTATCCATCGTCTATAGTATGCATGCCAAGTCGTAATGTCGCCCCGGCCAAAACCGTGGCTGCTGGCATCCAGATACTTGCGGCGTAGGCAATGGCATAACAATCGCATAATTAAACCCTAAACATTGAAGGACGACCGCGGGATTTGGTGGGATAACTAATGAGAAAAAAAATCATCACAATCGCCAGCCAATTTACGGCACGATTAAATGTTTATTTCAGGCTCCGCATGGTGGTATACAGATGACGCGGAACACATAATAACGGTGACAAGGCCGATTTCACTTGGGCACGCAGGAGAGCCATTGGATAGGTATGGAGACGCGGGTAACTGTACTCCAAATGCCAGTCAAAGTAGGGAGTGTAGTGATTAAGTCATTGAAGGCCAAGGTAATTTAAACCACTCTATCCTCAAACCGCCGCCATACAGATACTTTGCAGATGGCCTGCCGGCCCCTCCTCCTACCTCCATCGGCCCCAATCCTACTACTATCGATCAAATATTATACTACTATATTAAACTGTATTGGTTAATTGGGCAGCAGGTCAGGCGGATCACATTAGGTAACCCAATGTCGAAAAAGATGAATGAGTGTTAACATTCAGATTATTAAATGGAGAGAGAGAGAGAGAGAAAGAGTTGTTATGATGCTTGATAAAACACTACAAGCGATTCCAGTTCAGGCTCAGCGTGACGAGCCCAGATTACCGAGGTTACTCTTCATCTGGGCCAGGCGGGCACGCAGGTCCTCGACGGTCGAACCCTGGACGGTGGACATGGGCCGGAGCTGCGGGGCCAAGCTGCTCGAGGTGGCGCTGGCGGTGGCAAACCCGGACACGGACGAGCTGTCAGGAACCGCAGGATAAGTCGATGGACCACCACTGTTACCGTTGATATGGTGCGTAGCGCTGTAATCGCTAGCCATAACCGGCGAGGCGGTGTAGTGTGGCGTCGGCAATTGCGTGCTGTGCCGATACGTCAGCGGCGAGGCGGTGCCGTGGGACGGTGTAAGTAGCGTCTGGGGTTCCGAAGTATAGCGGGGAAATGGGGCCACCTCGCGCGGAGTGCCGGGGTCGTGGGCATCCTCAGCCGACGCCGTGGGGGCCGTCGCCGTGTGGGGTCGGTGGTACCCCAACCGCTCCTGCAGCTGGCGCATGGTCCGGCGGTGGGCTTCGGGCGACTGAGCTTCCGCCTGGTTGGGCACTCCGTACATGGACAGGGGGCGCGGGCGGGCGAACGGCGACGCCGGAGCGTCCATTGCCCCGGCGGTTGTGGTCAGGCCACCACCGCCACTAAGTTCGGCAGACCGTTGCTGGAGCCGCGACCGCAGCTGGCCAAGAGTATCGCTGACTGAGGCTAGATTGGTGGGCGGGACGGGGGCGCTGAGGTCGAGGGGCCGGGGACGCGTGAGAGGCGACCGATCCAGGTCGCGCGCCACCAGAGTGGCCGTTGACGACGCTGGGGAGGTCGACCCGTCCTCGACGGGGAGGAGGGTTACGGCCTCGATGGTCTGCAGGTACCTGTACAAGGGAGAGTGGGCCACGTCCGGAATGAGTCCCAGCACATCGTTGAGTGGGGTCCCCGCGAGTTGGACCAGATCGTAGAGCACCGACTTGACCGACCGGTAGGGCATGTTGCCAAACTTGATGCCGTCGGCCTGACGCCGGGTCCAAAGTTCCTCGGGCCAGCGGACAAAGAAGTCGTTGACCGACGCCAAGAACTCGTCGACGCGGATCAGGTCCCGGTGCATGTCGTCGCTGACCTTCTTGGACAGCTTCCAGATACACTTCATCGCTAAATTGGCGTACATTCCCTTCGTTTCGGACTGTGGGTCAGACTCGGGCGGGAGGTGTTCGCAAGCCTCGCCGAGGGTGGTGAACAGGGCGGCATAAACACGGTTCCGATTTCCGTTCTCTAAGATGCGGGTCGCCAGGACGTTGAGGGCCCGTAGCAGAGGACTGTTCTCCTCGGACGCCTCGAGACGCGGGTCCCGGAGGCACCGCAGTGTCTCCTGGAGCGCGCCCTGTAGGGGGGCCGTGGAGACCGCCCGGGCCAGTTCGGGGACCTGGAACTGTAATATGCAGCACTGGACGACGCGGTGACATAGTTTACGCTGCTGTACCGTGTAGTTTCCACCCGCGTCCACTGCCGGCAAGGCCAGCTGTCCCGGAGCCTGGGCAGAGAGGGCGAAGGCTAGGCGCAGCTGTAGGGTGAGGGCATGGATAAATGAATCAATCTGGGGGACTAGTTGGCGGATGCCTGCCTCCGAGTGCCGCAACTTATCCAGGTACCGCATCGCCTCTTGGCTCTCGGCCGAGTCGGTGCTAGTAATCTGGGCCAGGATCACGTCCAGCATGTAGGCCTGGTGGGGCTCATCATTGGCACCACGGGAGGCGACGGGTGCGGGACGGGCCGAACTACCGCCGCCGCTGCTCATCATCAGGCTCTGCGGCCGGGAACGGCGGTTGGCGGCTGAGGCGGCGCCCACGGTCGGCAGGTTGAGCCGATCAAAGTCGAGGCTAAACTCCTTGGTACGCCGCGGTCCGGGGTGATCCGCGTCGCCGCCAAACGAGGGTAGGGTGGCCGAGGCAGGGGCCGGAGCGATGGTGGCCGGGTCAGTATGTTCGGGCGGTAACGCCATCATGGATACCGGTCGGGCCCGGGACGGTGGGAGACCTAATCGGGACGCCGGCCGATCGGCGCCGCTAGCGCTGGGCACGGGTAGACCGGACCGCGGGGGTAACAGCCGGGAGCCTGATCGATCCGGACCGGCCAGACGGCGGGGAATCGTGGAGCCCGCGGGAGCGGGGGACGCCACGGCGTGGGCTGGGGGCTGGGTCCGTTTGAGTCGTTCCTCCAACATGCTACGGTCCTTCTCGTTGAGCCGGCCCACCAGTCCGTAGATAGCATCGCCGGTCTGCTGGTACACCTGCACCAGGACGTTGAGCGCAGCGGTGCGGGCGTGGGCGTCTCGTTCGCTAATGTAGGAGGCGATCAGCGGGACGAACCGCGGGGGCGAGGTGCACACGGCCAGTCCGTTGCGCTGAATGAGCGCGGCGAGTTCCTCCAAGACTTCCGCACGGATCTTGGCATTCTTGGACCTCAGGCCGTAGTCTACCAGCGCCTGGAACATGAGGCTGACGGGACGTAGGCGGCCCAACCGACGGAAGAGCGCGGTAACCCGGGCACGGATGGCTTCCTTGGGGTCGCCAAATTTGCCAATAAAATATGGCAGAAAGACGGCTGCCTCGTAGTCCGACAGCTGGTACCGCTGGTCGTCGAGGAAGGCCACCAGGTGCTCCAGAAAATCCAGACACCGCATCCATGTCGTGGTCAGTGTGTCCTGGAACCGAACCGTAAGGTATTTGAGGATGAGGTCCAGGTGACAAACGTAGCGCGCCGTCCAGTCCTCCTCGGATAGGCGGTACAAGGCGGCGAACCGCGGAGCGTCAGTCAGACCCTCGTCGAGGGCACCCAGGGCCTGGAAGTAGTCGCGGTCCTTGTGGTGATCGGTACTAAAGAGCTGCTGCAGCAGGCGGGGGTTAAAGTGAGGCTCCATCTGGCTAATCAGCTGGGTGGTCTGGTCGGGGGCCCACTTGGTCAAACCGGCTTCCTTGCGCCGGCGGAGTTCTTTGCTGCGCGGATCGGCGGTGAGAATGAGGGGGACCTCATCCGGGTGCAGGGCCGCAGCGGCGGTGGGTAGGGATGCCGTGGTTGGGGACGGAGTGGCCCGACCGGAACTGGCCCCGCCCGGCATGTTACCCAAGGGGACGCGCGGAGCAACCCCTCCAAGTTTACGGCGGAGGGACAGGCGCGGGTTCAAAGGTTTGGCGGCCGCAGCACCGGGACCCGACGAGCCCAGGGTGGACACGGCGCGGCGCAAACCACCGGACTCCGCGGCAGATGAAGGTGCCGCCGACGGCGGCGGGCCGCCTTCGCGACGCGAGAAGAGTTGCGCCTTGGTCAGCTTGGTAGGGGACGATCCAGAGGCGGACGCCCGTTTCGCGGGGACGACGGAGTTGGCGGAGGGTGCCGAAGTGGCTGGGGCTGGTACACCCCCTGAGGCACCCTGGTAAGGTTCGATGGCAGCGAGTAGAGGGGCCCGGGAGTTACCCTTAGCGGCCATGACGCGCTCCCTCACGGCGGCGTAGCCAACGCTCTGGACGACGTACTTAATGGCGGCCTGGGCGACCTTGCGCACCTCGACGTTGCGGTCCTCGAGACAGTCCAGGTTGCCGCCTACCAGTGGGGTGAGATCCGGGCGGGCGGCGGGTGGGAGCGCTTCGAGGGCGGCGCAGCGGCCGACCAGCCAATCCAACAGATCCTTACGTAGGGTAGGAGATTCGCCGGCTAGGGCGATACCGCTGGCCGGGAGAATGGGATCGAGGGACCCGCACGCGTCGGCAATGGCGGTGAGGGCCGCTAACCCGGCGGTCCGTACCTGGGGCTTCTTGTCGGTCAGAACGTGCAGGAGCGGCGTTAGGATGAGCCGGCACTGCTTCTCAAAAGGCCGGCCCATGGCGGTAGCCAGCTGGCCCACAATCTCGCAGGTAAGCACCACGAGGTTCTTGTTGGAGTCGGCTAGGCGAGGTTTGAGGCCGGCCCACACGTCGCCCACCGTGGGTTGAATGCGCTGATTGGCGGAGGCCAGGGCAGCCTGGATGGTCTCGAGGCCCTCCTTGCGCAGCTTCCAGTTGTCGTCACGCAGCTTGGCCGTCAGCTTAGCGTTAAACTGCGGGGCCAGGTCCACCCGCGGGAGCAGGTCGTCAAGCAAGTCATCCTCCCGAGCCGCCCCACCTCCACCAGCTGCCGCTGATGAGGAAGTTCCGTCCGCCCCACCGTCCGCCTGTTGGACGGCTGGTCCGCGGGTGGCCATGGGGGCCGGTTCGTCCTTGACCTTGGCGTACTCGGCTTCGACTAGTTCCAAAGTTTTGGCATTGATATCCTGCACCAGGGTGAGTACGTTGGGACCCAGCATTTGGCACAGGGTGACCATGACGCTGATGGCGGTGGACCGTGCCTGGGCGTTACTGCTGTTCAACCCGACCGTCTTGAGGCACTCGATGAGAGCGCGTACGTTAAGACCGGCACCGACCCCAAACTCCTTGGCGGCGCTACCGATCCAGGTCATGGTCTCAGCCAGGACCTTAGGCGCTTTCTGTTTGGCGATGGTCCCGTAGGCCTGACTCAGGACAAACCCGAGGGACAGGGACTCGGCGAACAGTTCCAGTGTCTCGGCCGCTGGCTTCTTGAGCTTGAGGTCGCCCAGTTTCTCGGCCACCAGGGGGATGGCCAGGGCGGCGGCGGGCCGGCCAAATGACGGTACGTCCTGGGCCAGGAACTGGAGGAGTTGGTAAACCTGCCCGGCCACCTGAAAGTTGACTTCCTTCACGCCTGGCTTCTTCAGCATCTGCCGCACCACCACCTCGGCGTCCACATCCTCAGCAGGTTTCGCCCGCAGGTCGGCAATCAACGCCTCCATCCCGGCCAGGCGGGTTTTCCAGTTGGACTCGTTGAGCTGGCTGAGTACGCCGGCTGGAATGTGCTGTGGGATTAGGTCGGCCAGCGCCTCTTCGGTGTACTTGTAGCGGATGGGCTCATCGGGTTTGGCGACCGCGGGGGCCGGAGCTCGGCGGACGGCGCCCGCCGCACCGGCCGGTTTTGGCTTGGCGACCGGGGCCTTTGGGGTCGGTTTAGCTGCAGGGGTGGCGGGGGTACTGCCGGTTGCCGCGGAGGCCCCAGGTGGCTTGCGGTTCCGCAATTTGGGGGGCAGCATGGGCTTGGCGGCCGGGGCCAGCGCAGCAAGGGCATCGAGGTCGTCGCCGCGTGGGGCGGCCGGCGAGGCCGATGGGGCAGGGGCTCGCGCGCGGGTCAGCCGGGCCGGGGGCCCCGGCCGAGACGCAGCCGGCGGTGGGGGTTTTGGCCGGGCGACCTTAGCTACCACCGTGGCCTGCTCGAATGACTCCATGACCTTGGCCTCCTTGATCTTATCCAAGTCGCCTAGGAACAGTTTGAGGGTCGGTTCGCCAACGCACTTCATGAGGTGGCCGAGCAGATCGGCGGCGGTGTCGCGCACATCGGTGTTGCCGTCGTCCAACCCCTTCAACCCCAGCTTGGTGAGGTCCGGCAGGTCCTTCTTGGGTGGGCTCACAGGAATTTTTTGAAGCGCCCGAACCATCCACCGCAATGACTCGGCCTTCACCTGCGGGTTTTTGTGGTCGGAACCCACTACCACGTCCTCTACGATGGCTTGCAAGTCGAAATCCGTACTAGCCAAGATGGCGTCCAGGGCGCCCCGGATGGCCGTGATGACAGTGGCCTTCTTTTCTTTGCACTTTTCGATGAGGGCAGGAACTACGGTGGGTTTGTAGGGGGCGAAATCGGTACGCAGGCCACGGGCCATGCCTTCGATGCAGGTCACAGCGACGGTGGCTACGATGATGTTGGTGTCGTTCACGTGCTTGGCCAGGTGACCCACGAGTGGTTCGTAAGGTCCGACGGCCAGCCGTATCGTGTTCGTGATGGCGTGGAGACCTTCCAGCGCTTCCTTGCGCTCCTTCCATTTGGACGATTTGAGTAGAGCTTCGAAATCGGCTGGAAGCTTGGCCAGGACGTCGACCGGATCGGCAAGTTGGTATGGGTCCATGTCGGCGGAGGACGGATCCGCGCCATCGTCTGCGTCCTCTCTGGGTCCGGGTGCGCTGTCCGCGGCCGGTGATGCCATCGCCTCCGCCACTACCAAGGCCTGCTGGGATCGAAGTAGACGTGAGGCGGTGGCCGGGTCGGCTGGCACGGCCTCGAAGGCAGTTTTGAGGTCGGCCACCTGTACCGGTTTAAGTTCGGCGAGGAAGGGCTCGACAGCGGCGCGGATCCAGCGATAGATCTCGACCACCAACTTCTGGGCCTCGGTACGGACGTTGCCGTCAGCGTGCCCAAACATTTTGGGCAGGGCCTTGAGCACGGGTTTTAGGCCGGTGGTCTTGGCCCCGAACTGGGTCAAAATTTCGCGCAAGGCGGTGACGGTGGCGGCCACCATCTTGGGCTGTTTGTGACCTAGACCAGGCAAGAGGGCCTCCACCACGGGCTCGGCCACGTCCAGTTCTACGTACATGAGGACGGCCTCAAGGGTTTGTGTCCGGGTTCCCGCCCGGGTTGAGGCGAGGCCCTTATCAATGAGGATAGGGAGGACGGTTTCGCGCGTCCGCGGGGCGTCGGGGGCCATGCGCAAGTAGGTCACCAGGGCGGTAATGCCGCTTTCCTGTGCGATCATGTTGGTGTCACCCGCCAATTTGGGCGCTAGCTCGCCAATATCGTAGAACCGCGCGCCGTCGGTTTGGGGGTCCCAGATATTTAGCTCCCGCTCGAGCTGTTTATAGGCTTCGAGGCGCACCTTCCATACCTGCGTGGGCGCGATATCAATGTGGATGGCAAAGGCAAGGTGGGAAAAGGATGAGGGCGGAATAGGGCAAGGAAGGAGCGGGAATGGGGTCACCGAGTGGATGCGATGGGGCAGTGCAACGCCGATCCGATCCCAGCTGGTTTAAGTGGTGACCCATCGTTAGAGGGAGGGGCGGCGGTGGTTGGCCTTGTCGTCCTGGGATATATGCATGGGGAGTACGGATTGGCTAGCTAACTTACCTTATGCACCAGCCGAGTATCGAGGGGCAGGTTGGCGGTCTCGTCATCTGCGGTCGCCATGGTGGTAGGGTCGGGTTCAATTCAGGCAGTATATCCGAGGCGGCTGGTCTAAGTGATGGGGCAGGTGAATTAAGAGAATCGGGAGGCGACTAGTTGGCAGTAAAGTTAATGGAGAAAGGCTGTTGTGAACAGGAAACGTATGGAATCGCACTGGAGGAGTATTGCATGGGTGTGAGGTACCTTTTTTCGGTCCCCCCCACGGCAGCGGCGGGGTCTCAACCCTGTGTTTATCAAAACATGGCCGTCCCATTGGTAGTGCTTTATGAGGGTGGGACGCCACGTAGCGCACTTGAGAAACCGCCGTCGCCGCCACAATTGGAGGCGTAAATTTCAAGGTGAAGCCCAGTGATATGGGGTGAGAAAATTGCACTGGCTCTCTGATATATGGACAGGTCTAATATATATACCCTGTAACGAAAGAGAGCTCGACCGCCTCCGGGCCGAATGCCCACTAGTCGATTGTATTTACAGGTGGAAAGACTACCACCAGTAAAGGCCTGGTACTTACCAGAATCGCCCCCCCCTTTCTCCCGTTGACAGTGACACTAGTCCTTATTCAGGACACAACTGGGGACCGTTACCAATCCGACTATACATGGTACATTTAATAATACGTTTGGCAATAAATCAAGCATTCTACCGTTCGTCAGCGAGGCCCTCGATGGTCAGAGTATCCTGGTCGCCCTCCGCACCACTGCTGCTTGTCCGAGCCACCTTTGGCCTTTTGGCCATCCGGGCCTCAGCCTTCCTTTTTTTGGTTGCGGTCTTCTTGATCAGCGCCGTGGCAGTATTGAAAATACCGCCAGTGGGGGCGTTACACGCATAGCATTTGGGCGTCTTCTTGAACCGGGCCAGGGCGCATTTTTGGCAAAAGTAGTGGCCGCACTTGGTTACGACGGGCTTGGTAAACTCCTTGCGGCAGATAAGGCAAGCAAAAGGCAAGTCGTCATCATCGTCGTCGCTGGATGGTGGACCGTCGCCCAGCTCGGTGGCCTGTTCGGGGTCGAGCAGGAGGAAATCGTACTCCGCCTCGCGCTTCTTCTTCGCCTGCTCCTCCTCCCACTCCTTCTCGAGTTGCCAACCGCTCTTGTAGTCCCCACGGTCATGGATGAAAATGCAGCTGTCGCCGTAGCCGCAGAAGCCGGTCTCTACGGTGGTGGATATTGGGTGTAACGTGGGATTTTTGGGCAACCAAGGAAGAAAAGGCAAGTTAGACGCCTGAATTTGTAATGGGATAAGCAGGCCAAGATGCCTCGCGCCCAACCTTGCCAGATTGACTGCTAGCCTAAAAATATAGGTACTAACCGCACCACTTACCTTTATAGTCTTTGCATACATCGGGTTGGTAGTCAAACCGGCTGGTGACTCGCAAGTGTGCGGGGGCCTTGATGGGCCCAGCTCTGCAGCGCAAAAGTATGGAGTGGCACATGTAGGGTTTAGTGAGTTGGATGAATTAGCGCCTATACCTACACAGGTTTCCCAAATGGGCGCGTAATTTTGTAACCCGATTGAACGCACCCAGCTTATCAAATCCACTTACTTTCCCTTGGAGCCGATGGTGCTCTCGCGGGCGGCCGTGAACTTTTTGTATTTCTTCGTTCCCTCATAGACCTCTTCGGTTGATTCGGCCTGTTGGAAGGGGGGGTGCGTCGTAGAGGAGAAAGAGTATGGTTTGACTAGATTAGGAACTGAGCGGGCAACTGGGCAATCATGGTTATCGATATCGTTACGACTTCTCGATAGTATACTGAGAGTAGTGGGTATACGTACCAGTGGACTCTTAGTGGGTGGATCTTTGGACATGTTGGTAGGTGCGGATGCTGTGAATGTATCGACTGGAGGTGATGAGTCGACTTGGAATGTAGGTAAGCAGACGTTGGAAGTATGTTACAGACTAGTAATGCGGTACAGTGCGGCTCGACGCACAAATGGAAAACGCGGTTTTCTTTTGTACAAGGAGGCAGAATTGGAGCCTCGGGTCAATCGGGGCTAAGTGACCTGAAAGAAGTGACACGCTATCTCCTGGGCATGTAGGAGAACTTGGCTATTAGTAAAGGTGGCATCCCTTACCGTCCTGCGGAGACCCCCATGGATCACGTGTACAGAGTACCGCCCAACCTGTGGTCACACAATGGGTCCACTTAATGGGGGGGGGTATATAACCTGCCCTGGCCATTCGACCTGCGAACGCCGTGACGCTTACATAAAACAGAAGAGGCCCATTAGCAGTCCACCGTGCCAGGTTTACTTTTATGAGATGGCAGTAAACGAGGTGTTTATTGTGTGTGTATGTACATGGAGGGTTTAAAATGAAGCTAATTCTCGTGCTGTCAAAGGAATGACGTTACAGCTGAGCCCAGAGACCGAACCAGGCAGTGGTAGCGTACACAATGAGTGAAATGTAAACGAATAGAAACGGTGAAATGCAGGTTTGAACCTCGACCGGGCACGCGAGGGCATGGTGAACTCTCCAGGTGTAGTGCACCGTAAGTGCTCATTGCTTATCGTCCTCCTTCTTGAAGTGGTCCGCAAGCTTTTCGGCACCAATGTAACCACCGATGGCACCAGTAGCCTTGGCGAGGCCGGTCTTAAATTTGCCAAGCTCCTGCTTCTCGGCAACCGAACCGGCAAGTTTGTAGCCGGCATAGGCACCGGCGACACCGGCCACGAGTCGACGCTGCAGATGCTGGTCCTGGATGGGCTGGGGGTGGGCAATGACGGTGGCTACAGCAGCAGCGGCGATGAAGGCGGTGGTGAAGAACTTCATGGTAGTTTAGGGTGGAAAGTGGGGGAGGTTAGGCAACGAGGGTGGATAATCTGGCTTGTTCCGGAGATGGACGGTTGAATACTGCAGTTGGTGATGATGATGGCTATGAAGAAGGTCAAGGGTGAGGGTATTTATAGACGAATGATGAGGGCCGTCCCTGCGGTGTCTTGGGCGAGGCGAAGACGGAGGCGGCCATGTACCATAGGGTGCGAAACAAAGGAAAGAGGTTATCAAAGACGCACCCATCTGCTACTTTCGAGTGGAAAAGCGATGGTGGCCGATATTAGGCTCCCATGAGGACCGCGCACTCGACGGTGGGCCGTTTTTGCATCGGTTGCGGAATACAAGAAGGCCAGGGATCATGGTATGGTTAAGAATAGCCAGTTGCTCGACCGCGCTGCCGGCTTCGACAGCCATGCACCGTGTATATCATGCTAAACCACCGCGGTGGATGGGGCTGTGCGCTCGTCTTGACGGCCGACCAACTGGCGGATAGCGGGCGGGACGGTGGCTACAGTATCACCATGGGGTGGTACAATGGGACTTCGCAGAATATGGAAGGCCACAGGAAAGGAATAAAAGACAAGGGAGGAACTGCGCCGTCCTGGTGCTTTCTCATCCTTTGTTTCCTTCGCTTACCGAGGGGCCCCATCACTGGTCAAGGGCACACAAGTATGGGATGGAGTGTCTCTACCATCCGGCCCGCCCTCTTCAGCCCTCCCCTACCATTTTGTTTGAGGGCTGTAAGGCTTGGTTAGTGTAATAATCTCTGTGTTGTCCACAATGGCGGGACATCCCTTTATGCTCCTACCACTTCGTATTGGAGCGCGCGAGTCGTGCTCATCAACGGCGCTGTGGGCGACAAAGGGGCCCATAATTCATGGCCCACTTTGTTCGGCCAACGAGGGCTTGGCCAACCGACAGATCCCACACCAATATTTTGGAAGCGGCACTCTACTCTGCAACTTATGAGGCTGTGGCCACGACGCTTACGGGGGTGTGGTCCGAGGTTTACTTCGTAACAGCTACCAAGTGGGCCCTCATACCGAGGCACCCCCTCCAAATCGGAGGTTGGCGCCATGGGCTACTTGATAGTGGTTTCAACGCTACGCGCAGACCATATTGCCGGTCTACATAGGCTGTGGGATGTCGTATCTAGGGTTGTCATCCAAACCTCGCCTGGTATGGGCACCCTATCGAGCGGGGGGTATGTGCTCCAGAGGTGCGCCACTTGACGAGGGGCAGTGGTGTCCTATCCAAGCGGCGGATTAACCGTTGCAGCTCCAGTCGTCAATTGATTGCCGCTATCGGAATAGCCTGGCAGTCTCCTCTACGTTGGAGGGCAATGTGACCACCAGCTCGCCAAGAAGATGTGGTTTTTGTCAACACGGCATGGACGGTGCACCCCGAGCAGCGAGGAAAGAGCCAGCTATGGTACCAACTACTTAAGGGGTATCAGGAGATGGATGCCCTCATTCAATCCGCACTGGTGGAGCAACGTGCGTGGCGTGGAGGGGGGCTTACATAAGCTAGGGGATTCCGGCGGGTTTCTCCGAAGGTGCTGCGGCATGGAGTAGCGTATCGTACCTTGGCTGGTGTCCCGTGGGATGGGTAGGACAAGCTCCGCCAGTCACGGTTGCCGTACCCCATGGCTAGGCGGGTACCGGGGTCGAGTTGGCGGAAGGGGCCCGCAGCCCACTGTGCCTTTCGGCTTTTAGGCAGATGCCCAGCCCGGTACGTCACGGCCCGCTGCCGAAGGGTGGGTAGGCCCTGGTCGCATGGCCGCCCAGGCCGCAGCAGGGCGACGGGGGAGGAGTCGCTGCCTGTGGCTGGTTGGCAACCAACCATTGCCCCTCCTCCCAGACTGATTCACGTCTGGGCCGAACATTCACCCTTGCGCGAACGGGGACCATCCTGGCACTGTGGAAAAAGGAGCGCCGCTGTTCATCCGCCTCCCAAAAGCGGGCAGTGGCCTCGTAAAATCAAAACAACGGGCCTCTCCACAAACCAAAACAACCAGCGCTTCTGTCCGGACCGACTCGATTCCGCGACGATCCCTCACACGGGCTCCCACCGAGCCAAGGGGAGCGCTTGTCCCTCTGGCGCTCGGGCGGTTGAGGGACAGGAGGTGTAACGGATGCAGGAGGCGGGTGAGCTAGGCCAAGGGGGTGTGAGAAGGACGCGCGAGGGGCGGGTTTAGGTGCGACCGACGCGTTAATGCGAAACCACATCCACACCTCCCCCTTTGGCGGCTTACTCATCCACGGGATCCCCCCTTCTCCATTGTTGACGTTTTCCGCCCACCCTCGCCATCGCTTGTTGATGATAGGACCAGGCGGTGTTTACTCTACGTTCGTCAGCCCTGCTTGGACGCGTCGCGTCACGGCAAATCCCTCCTCCCGTGCACATCGGCCGGCCGGCCTATCCCCCGCCTTGCTATGCGGCTGGCGGGGCGCGGTTTCGTTCCAGCCGATGGGTGAAACCGCGTTGCACCGTCGGACCAAATATTCCTCCCACCACCGCCCGCCGGTGCTTGCGTGTCAGTCAGGCGAGCCGCTAGCTGCGCTGCTTTGTTGACAAGACGGTGGCCAGTCGTACAGGGGAGTCTGACGCGCTCGACAGACCACGTTGGTATAAAGTCCCTACCCATTCCCCGTCTAGGGACAGAACGCGCGCCACCTCTCACAGCTACCTCATCACCCCCTCGCAAACACACTTGTCTCCAACACAATCCTCCCTGCCACCCGGAAATCGTGTGTAGCGCTTTTAAGCCCAGTTAGGAGTCAGACAGCTATCCACCTGCCCTCCACAGATTTGGTCCTCCCCCCGCTTCCTAAACGTTCCAACCCAACCCCAGCCCCCATCACCACCAGTAACTTGCCCACGGTAGCCCGCGATCGGCCAATTCGTCCCCCCGTCCCGCCCATAAATTTTTTTTAACGTTCTTGAAAAAGGAGCGTTATTCTTCCGCCGCAGCAGTCTAGTTTCTTCCGCTCCCTCCCTCTTAAACCCTGCTTGCGCCTGTTGGCAACTTCCCTGTCGTCGTTCTTACCCTGCCAGTGACTTGCGCCCATTCCTGTTGCGACGCACCTCTCCTCCCGTCCTCCTCCTAGTTGCCGGATCTCTCTCTTTCTATTCCCGCCATGTCGTTCGAGTCCAACCCTACCACGGCCCTAGCTGCCGCCGCCACGCCTTCCAGCACTCTGATCCGCGAGCGCCCGCACGTCAAGGACGATGTCGAGCTTGAGCGTCTCCGCAAGCTGGAAGCCGAGGAGCCGATCCTCAAGGCCAACCCGAACCGCTTTGTGCTCTTCCCCATCAAGTACCACGAGGTGTGGCAGATGTACAAGAAGGCCGAGGCCTCCTTCTGGACTGCCGAAGAGGCCGACCTGTCCAAGGATATGGGCGACTGGGACAACCGCCTCAACGACAACGAGCGCTACTTTATCAAGCACGTCCTGGCCTTCTTCGCGGCGTCGGACGGCATCGTCAACGAGAACCTGCTCGAGCGCTTCAGCAACGAGGTCCAGATTTCCGAGGCCCGGTGTTTCTACGGCTTCCAGATTATGATAGAGAATATCCACTCTGAAATGTACAGCCTGCTCATTGACACGTACATTCGTGACCCGAAGGAGCGCGACTATCTCTTCTCCGCCCTCGACAACATCCCGTGCATCCGCCGTAAGGCCGACTGGGCCCTGCGCTGGATCAGCGACCAGCGCTCCAGCTTTGGCGAGCGTCTGGTAGCCTTCGCCGCCGTCGAGGGTATCTTCTTCTCGGGGTCGTTCGCCTCCATCTTCTGGCTCAAGAAGCGCGGGCTTATGCCCGGCCTGACCTTCTCCAACGAGCTCATCTCGCGCGACGAGGGTCTGCACACCGATTTCGCCTGCCTGCTCTTCTCGCACCTCAAGCACAAGCCAAGCCAGGCTGTCGTGCGCGCCATCATTGTGGAGGCCGTCGGTATCGAGCAGGAATTCCTCACGGACGCCCTCCCGGTCAGTCTCATTGGGATGAACTCCACCCTCATGAAGCAGTACATTGAATTCGTCGCTGACCGCCTGCTCGTCGCGCTCGGCTGTCCTAAGCACTACCACTCAGAGAATCCCTTCGATTTCATGGACCTCATCTCTCTCCAGGGCAAGACCAACTTCTTTGAGAAGCGGGTATCTGACTACCAGAAGGCCGGTGTGATGAAGACCTCCAGCAGCACTGACAACGCCCACGCCTTTGTTATGGACGCTGATTTTTAAAGTTTTATTTGTCTGTGTTGTCGTTAAGACGCCTTCTGTAATCCACTTCCCACTCTTCATTTGTACCATTTCTTCCCCCCTCCCTCCTCCCCTATTCCCACTTAGTCACCTCATTTGTTACCCTCGGTTTTATATCTGCCAATGGTGCACGTATCGTCAATTGTAGGGTAGAGTCGCCGGCACGACCCACCCCTTTGACTAACCCAAAGCCACTCTAGATTTTAGTCATGTTATTTTCCAACCCCCCCTCCTCACTGTCCTGAGACTGCTCCAGCCTCACAGTAAATAAATACCCGCCGAAAAAACACTTACAACGCCGTTATCTCTTATGGTCTACGAAATAGGCTAGCTGATAAGAACCGGGTGTGCTGCAGCCGCTCATAGAGCTGATCTGTGTCCGGGAATTATATTCTGGCAAGTCTAGTCTAGTCTGGAGAACCGGTATAGGCCGACATTCTCCGTAGGCTACCGCAGCCTGTTTTTGATGACGTGCTTGCCGCGACCAGCTTCTTCCGCGTTGGCGAATATACCGGCTTTTTATTCCCTCGCCCTCCCACTCCCGGAATTTACGCTTCTCTCTATCAGTAACCACGCAACCCCCACCACCATGAGCTCGCGTACGGCAGGTAGGCCATGATTCGTTCATTCCACCCGGGACTTTGCGAATCGGCAACTCGCAGCTAACCATGAGCGTCAACTGTGTAATGTGCGGGTCCAAGGAAGTAGGCGCCACCTAAACCAGTTCACTTTCTCGGTCCTTTACCCTTCGTACTCAACACTTGTTCAGTGCAGTGCCCCGTTTGCCAGCGGAGCGTCTACGAGTTCTTTATCAACAAGCACCTCGACTCCGGTTGCCAGGCCCACGTCCTCGGTCACCTTGCCTCGGACGCGACGGTCGCCGCAGGCACGGCCGAAACCATAACTGTCACGCCTGACATGACTCACCCACCAGGGACCCCGACCAGTCGTAAGCGAGCCCGCGGGGACTCGGACCCTCGGTCCCCTTGCGTCCCAGGGCGCACCCAGAGTATTCTGACGGGTGGGGCCCAGGGTCAATTGACTATCGGTAGCACCGCCACCCGAGTTAATCCGCGGCCACTGCCGTCGGCTGCGACCAATGGCCCCGTCGACGAACCCGTGGGGATCCAACTGCCCGCCGCCGCCGCCGAGGTCGCAGCGGATAAATCCAAAAGCAAGTCCCGTGCGGCTTCCAGGCCAGCGGCCCCGCTCGCCGAACTCATGCGGCCAAAAACCTTTGACGAATTTTACGGCCAAACCGAACTGGTAGGCCCTAAGGGCGTGCTCCGCCAACTGGTCACGCAACAACGACTCCCGTCGCTCATCCTCTGGGGTCCACCGGGGACGGGTAAGACGACCCTAGCCCGCATCATTGCGCAATCGATCGGTGCCTACTTTCGAGAGCTCTCGGCCGTCAGCCAGGGGCTCGCCGATGTGAAAAAGGTCCTCGAGGAAGCCCAGCAGGCCGTCCGTTACACCCGCGGCCGCACCATCATCCTTTTCATTGATGAGATCCACCGGTTTAACAAAGCCCAGCAGGACTTCTTTTTGCCCTATGTCGAGCGCGGCGCCCTCACACTGATCGGCGCGACCACCGAGAATCCGTCGTTTAAGGTCAATAACGCCCTGCTGAGTCGCACCCGAGTGTTTGTGCTCCAAAAGATCGACGATGAGACCATGGTAGAGATTTTACAACGGGCGGCCCAGTATAAACGCGGGTGGGAGGAGAAGCCCGCGGTGATGGAGCGCCAAGGTGATGCGGTCCAGCCGGGGGGCCCCGCCGGTGAGAGCCTCGAGACGGCCATTCCTCTCGACGGCGAGGACGCGGTAGGAGCGAAGGCTGGGCCCGGAATTGTGGCTACCCTGTCCGCTATGGACGAGCGCGAACTTGCCGTCCTCAATCACATTGTGACCCTGAGTAACGGCGACGGTAAGTTTCTCAATTCGCCGATTATACTAGACCGTGTGCCTGAAATAATACCCAGGCCCTCAGGGTACAGCCGTACCCTTCGAGTGCCCCCCACTGCGTTGTGATACCCTTATACCATACGCCTCACCTGATTTCCCACCCTCCCCCCTCCCTTAACCTATTCGCTTTCTCCTCTACAGCACGAACCGCCATCAATACCCTAGAGGTCGCACTTGATACCCAGACCGGTTCGTCACTGAGCATCGACGATGTGAAGCGGGCGCTACAAAAGACACACCTTTTGTACGACCGCGACGGCGATGAGCACTACGACATCATCTCGGCCTTCCACAAGAGTGTGCGTGGCAGCGACGATAACGCGACCCTATATTGGCTGGGCCGTATGCTAGAGGCTGGCGAGGATCCACTCTATATCGCCCGACGTATGATTCGTATCGCCTCCGAGGACGTGGGTCTGGCTGACAATAACGCACTACCTATGGTAAGTCATAAGGGTACATTCTAACCCACTTACCTGCTCATGTTAACCGTGCCCCCTCCCCGCGTTACTATATGTCCTTTCTAACCGAATCACTATTACTATAACTATTATTATTGTTGTTATTGTTATTGTTACTTCGCCTGGACACACCTCCACATACATATATATTGCCCCTGCCCCTCTTCCTCCCCCAATAGGCCGTCGCGGCCTACCAGACCTGCCAGTTCATCGGCATGCCCGAATGTGACGTAACGCTGGCGCACTGCGCGACCTACCTCGCCCGAGCCCGCAAAGATGTGGAGGTCTACCAGGCCTACAAGCGAGTCAAGCAGACCATCGCCGAGGGCAACGTTGAACCCGTCCCACTGCACCTCCGGAACGCCCCCACGCGGCTCATGTCCGATTTAGGGCACGCCCAGGGGTACAAATATAACCCTGACTTTGATGGCCCCGTCGATCAGACCTATTTGCCAGACCGCCTCAAGGTCAAGGTGTTCTTTACGCCATGAGGCGTGACACTAGTAGATGGCGGAGCCATCGATATTAAAACTACAGAGCGTAGTAGATGGACAAAAATTCAAATGTGACCATGTCAACTCGATAACGTTAAACGTTGTATACGCAGGAATACCAGTGGCCATGTGCATTGTCCAGTGGATTAAAATCGACCAAATCCCATGTGCTTTTTTAAGTGTCATCGCAGAATACCCAAGAAGGAGTTAGGCTGGATCACACAACGAGTTTATTCAAGGAACGGAAGGCGAAGCCGGAAAAAAAATACACATAAAAATCAACTTGTCAAGAACAGGTGAATAGAAAAGTAATCGTACATGAGATAAAGGCTGGTAAACTTTGGTGTGTAAAACTCAAGAGCAAGGGTAGGGGGATTTAACAAGGGGAAGCCAAATAACGTGAAAGTCATGTCGACAAGTCCCGCTCAGAACATACTTATAATGCTATGTGGAACGCTCCACGAGCAATACTTCACAGCAGAAGTATGGATCTCGACAACGTCAGACCGCATCACTTACTCCTCCGTTGTCTTCGTCTCCTCAGTCGGCTCATCGGACTTGTGGAAGCGGTCGGCGACCGCCTGACCCGCGTGGTAGCCAGCGACTGCCAGGAGACCGACGCCGGCACCGATTCCGGCCTTAGCCAACAGACTACGCTTGCTAAGCGTGGGGAGACTGGCCGAGCGTTCGGCAGCCGCGGAACCAGCACTGGCGGCAGACGGGTTAATGAGAGCCATGGAGAAGCAGAGGGCAACGGCAGCGGTAAGGATGAACTTCATAGTGGCAGCGGTGGAAGGGGAGGAGAGGGGAGTAGTGATGGCCGGGTAAAAAGGGGTGGCGGTGGTGGTAGAATCAAACTGAAGGGTAGTGACCGGAGCGGAGTGGAGCGCCAGAGGTAGTAGAGTAGGGTAGAAGTGGGCGGGTAAGAGTGTGATGATATTGGTGGCTAAGGGGGCCGGAGCGAGGTCCTTTTATAATTCTGGTAGATATAAGGCTGGCGGTGCTATTGCGGGGGGGACGTTGTAATGACTAGCGTTTCAATGGTCGCGGGAGTCCAGACGGAGACTGTATGAGCAGAGTATCGAATGAAGTGGCCGTGGTGGTGTTGGTGGGGGGGGGAGGGCGAGACGACCTGTGACAGTCGCCCCAAGTCCTAGGACAGGCTCCCTCATACGAACGGACCCGCGCGGCCCCTGACCACAACCTCTCAGACCCAAGTCCGAGTCCTCCGCCTTCAGGGTGGGCCGGGGCCAAGCGGGAAAACTACCACGTCGCCGTATGTCGCCGCAGGCTCGGCCAAAGGGAGCGTAACTGTACTCGTAATTAGCCTTTCCTCCTCACCTATTCCGCGACCCCCTACTAAATTAGGGGCTTTACAGCGCGGGACCGGAGGCCATAGAAGAAAGAGAGAGAACATGTGGGTGTATGTGATAGCGACGGAAGGGGGGGTAGATAGATGGTAATCTGATGGCTGGCCAAAGTAATGATAGGGTCCCAGACTAACCCTGGCGACACGGGGCCGCCGAGGTGTGAGAGGTAGCCAGCTGCCGTGTTATTCACGATCGATGAAACCTTGGCGGTAAAGTATATTTTATTGAAAATGCAAGAGCCTTGAACCAAAGCCCACGCGTGAAAAAAAAAGAAGGTGTAGCAAGGTATCTCGAGTCAAGCGGGAGGGGAGGGGATAGTTTTTTTTTTTTTTAAAAAGGAAAGTAACCTAACTAGACACAAGGAGTCTCGCTTTACAGTTCGTCGTGGCCGGCCTGCTTGGGCACGACCTTACGGAACAGGTCGAGGATATTCTTGCGGATGTTAAAGCTATCGGCACTGGACGGGGTCAGCTCGCGCTCGGTGAGAATCTTGTTAAGACGGTCAAACTCCTTAGTAACAAATTCCTTATTGGAAGCCACCTTGGCCATGACCTTGACATAGTACTGAGCGTAGGTGCTGGTGAGCTGCTTGGCGGCCTCACCGGCCTGCTTAATGACCGACTGGCGTTTGGCATCAGCAGCCTGGTAGAACTGGTCCACATACTGGTTCATTTTCTCGACGAGTCCAGCTGTGGCGTCCAGTCCGCCGTCGGCCAAACGGTGAGTACCGCAGTGCTTGTTGAGGTACTCCACAAAGTCAGCCTCGGTGCGGCCAGCGTCGTACTCCACCGGGGCGGTCTCGACGCCGGCGGGGAAAAACTTGATGGTCGGGTACCCGGTCACATCGTAGCGGGAGGCCACGTCAGGGTCGACGGTGGCGTCCAGCTTGGTCACCAGGCAGTTAGGCTCGTTGGCAAAGACCTTGGCCACCTTCTCGTAGATGGGGGCCAGCTGCTTGCAGTAGCCGCACCACGGGGCATAAAATTCGACCAGGACCCCCTTGGTGGGGTCAAGGGCGACCGTATCAAAGTCGGCGGTGGTCAGGGCGCGGACGTAGGTCTTCTCCTTGGCAATGCGGGCACGCACGCCGGTCTTGTCGGTGATGAACTGGGACAGGGATTCGAGGTCGCGGCCGCCGTCGTAGGCCAAGGGCTGCTTCGGGTCCTGGCTAAACAACTTGAGTGTCGGGAAGCCCTGCACGTCAAAGCGGGAGCCCAGGCTGCGGTGCTGGTCGGCATCTACCTTGGCAATCACCACCTTGTCCTTGGCGTGGGCGAAGCCCGTGGCCAGTTGCTCGTACACAGGGGCCAGGGTCTTGCAGTGGCCGCACCACGGCGCAAAGAACTCCACCAGAACGGGCTTGGACCCATCCACCACGCTGTCAAAGTTGTCTACGGTCAACTCCACCACGTCGGAGTCGCTGGCATAGACGCGCACCACGGCGAGGGTGCTGAGCAGAGCGACGAGGGCCACCGTCAGCCAAGTCGAGCGGAACTGCATGCTGGCGAACAGGCAGATGGCAGGTAGAGGGGAAGAGAATGGGAGGGAGATGGATGACGGAATAATCAGCCGCTGTGTATGCGTGCAGGGAAGGGGCGAACAGACAACTGGCAACAATACGAATGTGTGCAGTTATTGATCTGAGAGGGTTGCAGATGAGGGAGAGTACTGGCCCAACGGCTAGCGAGGGAACACGGCGCTGATGGGTTCAGAGGAACTGGGCGCGGGTGGTCGTGGGGACACGGAATGGCAGGCAGGTGTGCGGTAGGAGGACTGCGGACCATGACACGGGAAGCCTGACCCTCTTGCCGCCGTGGGTCGGAGTCTCCCTCCAGCCCAGTTCAAATCAGTCGGCCGGCTCAGGGTAAGACGAGGGGCGGGCGTGGCGGGGGCTGAGTCCGTCGTCATGGCCACAGCCCACTCCGCCAGTAGGCAGACACTCGGTTCCCCCCAAAGGGCAACGCGCCGCGGGCCTCGCCTCCTTGATCGGAGCAAGACCGGGTGCAGCGCTGTTCAGACGGACCGGCCGTGCCTTCCCCCCTGCCGGCTCACGGACATGTAGGACGCCTAGGGCGGCGGTGGCTTGAGAGCTGCTGGGCCCTCTGGCACCGGAATCAGCTTGCACGCCAATTAATCTGCATTCTGGGCAGTGGGGGCGCGGGCTTTGACTCTGTCTTGTCTCTGCACAGCACTCATCGTCATTGTTGGGATCAACAGGGTCCAGAAAAGCCCAAGTCAGGTTCTAGGTGGCAGACCAGATCATTCTTCAGCCCAGCCCTACAAGCCCATCGATCGATGGTGGGCGTTGCGTCACGACACAGCGCTCCGCAGCTTCGTCATTGCGTGGTTTTTACATCCCACCCATTGGCGTCAGTGTACAGGTCTGGAGGGCTAGTGGCGCTTTTAAGCACTGGCAGCGGACTCTAGGAACCCTGCCGCTATGCTACACAGTCACAATATCGATCCCTGCCTGGCTGTTTAAAGCCCTCGTCTTGTAGTCCTTGCCACACGACCCCTTATCCTCCCGCCCCCCCCAGGGCCACTGAAACTGTCCAAACCCCCCCCCCCTCCTCCTACGCGAAGTAGTTACGTCTCACCTGTCCTCTACCCCGAGCGAATTCGACCTTGTCCATTCCTGGCCTCACCTCATTCGTCTCAGGCATTTCTACAACCTGCCCCGCCGCGCAGCAAGTTCATTATCGGTGCTGCGCCACTACCACCACCAACTCCTTACGTATTCCACCCACCGCCAGGCCCTAGGCCATCCTACTCCACCCATGGGTCGCCACCGAAGGCGTGGCAGCAGCAGCAGCCAAGGTGAGGGCAGTCGGGTCTCGTCGGCCTACTTCACTTCACTAGACCAGCCCGGAGCCCACTCGGTTGACTATGCTCCGGCGGAAGGTCCGTTCCATGTTAGCTCGCGGTCGGCCGCCGACCAGAGCGTCTTCGTCGGCCTCGTTGGCCTGCTCCGGGTTCCACTCCACCTCCTGTTAAGCCTGGTAGCCCCAGTCCTCTCCTTTCTGTTTTTTCTCAGCCGCCAGGCCGTGCTCACTCTAATTGCCGCGCTAGCCGGTCTGGCCTTACTGGCAGGCAACGTGTGTCGATTGGCGGGGTTTCTATTGGGCGCTCCCACTACGGCGCGGGCCGCCGTCCCTCCGATGGCTATCCCCGCCACCACGACGCAGGTTAGCCTGGCCTGTTCTGGACCCCCGTGCGACGTGACCATTCGGCCGCACGTTGAAGATACATCAGCTAACGGTGAACGCGGTCACGACAAACCCCCGATGCGCCACCGCAACCACAGCCGGTCATGCCATGGTAGCGTCGATGCGAGTGACTCCACCCGCTCGGGTTGCGGCTCGGGCTCCACATCCTCCAGGTCTCGTAGGCAAGTCGCCATGAATCGTCGGCGCCCACCACCGGTCCACCGCCGCTCTGCCTCCTGCGAGGACCTAACGGCACACAGCTCTCCAACCCTGACTCCAGGCGAGTCTATGTACTGTGCGGAATCATTGCCGCACCCGTCCCAAAGGGATCACCTTCACCACGCTACCCCTGCCAAATTTGTCGGGCGGCGGTTGGCCGATTTGCGCAACCTCGCCCTACGTCGCGCCAAACCGGAATCTATTCATCACATACACTCGCACGCCAATTCGTGGTGCGCCCACCAGGATCTGGGCCTGGCCGAACCTTACGGCACACCACAATCTCGCCACTCGGCCGAGACGTCCAATCTACCTCGTGGGCTCAATATCCAGGGCCATTTGGAGCCAGTCCAGTCACGCGACGCCAATGCCCGTCAGAGTTCGGCTGGTCTGCTGTTCACTCCGCATGTAAGCGCTCATCCGGCGGTCCCGACGACCCTGGGCGAATCAACCTCGCAACCGCCCGTACTAGTCAAGACGGGAGCCCACGCCAGCGACATTACAAAGGTGGCCGCCGTCCCTCTTCACGTCTTGGAAACCGCCGCCAGTCCGGTATACCGCAACGTCCAGAAGGTCAACGCCGCAGTGGCTAGTCGGGTCCATCCCTTGACGGGCGAGGCGGCCCAGCCCACTGCCCGGCCCAGTGCTGTTGAATCCGCCCCAGAGGTGAAGCAGCCCTCCTCACAGAACTTTCCACCGTCTTCATCATCAACTTACCGGCAGAGCCCAGCGCGCGAAGTTGCCAGTAGCGGAAAGGGCGCTAGAGACGATGATGTAGGTAGGAAGGGCGGGGCGTCTTACGAGGCCCACGTGTCACCGCAGCGGGCCTCCGTGTCGCCCGATCAGTTAGCCCATTTAAGCAGCACACCCGACACCATCACCGCCCGCAGCACCGCGGGGGGGTCCAACGGCCTCCAATCCGATGCAGCCCAGTCGTTAATGCAAGTGGTCAGTACGGACCAAGGGTTGGTCCCAGCCACTCTTGTTACCACCGCCGCCCCGATGATCTACAAGCCTGCTCCAATGGCGACTCGTCGCAGCGAGGACGAACGACGCCACAGCACCGGTGGTAAGGACCACGTATCTCGCCGCCATCGCTTCAAACACAAACTAGCCCACATTTTCCATCCGCGCCGCTCCAAGTCTGTGGTGGATCCTAGCGG
>JANBPT010000513.1:0-32835 GCA_027575765.1 Tieghemiomyces parasiticus
CTCTCGACCCCTAAGGAAACTTACGCAAACTCGGCCCGCTCGGTGCACTGGAGGATACCATCGAGGACAAGCACGTTGCCGTATTGGGCGGACTCGAAGACCAAAATATCCTGGAATTGTGATTTCTCATGGTAGAGGACCCGCTTCACCCGTAGGCAAAATGCTGACCAGTTAATGATTATGGGACATCAAGCGATTAATGAGGGGTGCTCCAACAGTGCGACATCGTACGGGCACGGCGACTAGTGAGTGGGGAGGGGGAGGTGGGATGAGTCGAAACAGTTGCCAGGCTGGTAACCTCCTACCTCCTCCCACTCAACCCGACCTCACTGGCACGCGTCCCGTTTCTCGGTCGGACAAAGGGCGAGATGTGCGGGTCGTTTTAGGATCTCGCGACTTATTATCTTACATTGGTCTTGTGATACCTCAATCACCTCACGGAACCAGCCATTCTCGATATAGGGCAAGAAGTTCAATGGGTCTGAATCAGCTTGTGGCCTGCATGGTTGCATACCCGAGGTTTGATGGTTTTTGGCCATGATAGGGGCGGTTAGACGAGGTGAAATAAAATGTGATTAGTGTATCGTTTATAGGGAAGTTGGCTCGGAAAGGCTCCTGGGGAACAACATTCCCGGGGCTAGAGAAGCGGGCCTGTGGGGAAGCGTGTGAATCAATCTGCATATCGGCTAGTGGTCATTAGCGGGCTTCCCCGATTCAGCGCATTCGACGGGGAATTCGCCACTACTCCGCGCCCGAAAATGGAAGGTGGGGGAGGTTGAGAGCTCGTCGCAACCACCGGAATCAATGTAATTTACTTTCAGTCACTGCTCGCGTATTGACTCACATTGTGAATGGTCCGGAATTCACTGCGAATTGGAAAAGTTACTCGACAGTCAAATGCGGTTGGTTGTGCAAATAGTGATGAGCGGGAGCGGGTTATGATTGCAGCCAAATGGAGGGAGGGAATGGTGTTGGTTTGATGTCGGGTAGAAAAATTATGTGGTTTTGGGGAGTTTGAGAATTCCTAGGCGCTTCAAGATCGCCGTCGTCGCCGCTTTACTTATTTGAATACTGGGAACAGGTACAGAGCACTGCCACGGCCACACTAGCGGTGTGTACCTTACGGAAAGCCCGCGCAAAGTGGCTCAAGGTGTGGCGCGGCAATTTCTATTTGTAGCCATTGTCATGCCCAAAACTAACTGATTCGATCAGTCGTGGTTATCATCACCCCTTTTCTCTACCTATCTTTCGTTATTCCATATACACATTATTGTTTTGTAGCGACGCCAACTTTCCTGGTCTTTCGGGCGTCGCCCCCCCCCTTCCCAACAGGCGTCTCCGCCTCTCTATCCTTTTAGGTCTTTACTTCTATCTGCGTTCTTCCTCTTAATTAATGCGGCAGCTTGGTAGCCGTCTTCATATTCGCCTGGACACCAGTCCCGCCTCGCACTGTCAGTATCTTGGGGTCTTACCTAATCCAAGCGGTAGCCAGCTACGAAGCATGCCCTGCATCCTTCAGTATAAATGACCCTCAGGGTCGCTACTCAATAAACGATAGCATATCATCGAGAACACCGTTTCCTCATTACCTTTCCGTCCTTCAGTAAGTCTTTCCGTTATCATTTTTTTTCGTTCGGCTATTAACCTTGTTTCTTCTAGGTAGTTTTTTTTTACCTACGATAATATATACCCAGGACAGACGACCGTTCGGGTTAATAGCAATGCCGACATGCCCCCCCTCCTGACTTGTTATCTGCAGTCGCCGGTCACTCCTGCCCCCGAGATCGATCTCCATGCAGCAATTTGTGGCTAAATAGACCAACTACATCTCAACGCGACAGCAACCACGGATAAACTCATCGCTTAAAACAAGGATATAAAATTGTACACGTTGTGTTTTAATGGTCACATGGAAAATAGGTACCTAGCCCTAGGCCCGATGGAAATATAGAAAAACAGCTAGGGAGTATGAGGGGGTTAGCTACAGGGAAGCGGGGGGCTCTCGTCTGTTGAAATGCTAAAGCTGATTGCACTTTGCGGCGGAAGGAGGGCCGAAGTTCTATTTGTTGGCCGAGGGCCAGCGGTGGGTACCGGTTACACCAGTGCGGCGCAAACTAGGATCGGTGAGGAGCTTGTGGCCTGCAGCGAAGCAGCCGGCTGATACGGCGAAGGCCAGCACACCGATGAGCGGGTACGTCTCAACGGGAACAAACCGCGATGTCTTGGCCAGCGAGCGGAAGAGAGGTCCGTTGGGCATTGCGATACAGGGAAGGAAAGAGGGGGAGTGAGGCAAAGCTAGGGCTTTTACGTGGGGGGAGGTATATGGCGTTCGTGCAATGGCAGTTGAAGCCGGGAGACCAGAAATGTCACGGATACGTTATAAATAATATAAGTACAGGTAGGATGAGCCAAGGGAATAGGAAAGGCAGAGAAGAACGAGTAGAAGTGGGTTGAATCGATGGCTGGTGATGACTAGAAGTAGGGCGCGGGTGTGGCTGGCTGTTATATAGTGAAACCTAAGGAACGGGGGGGGGGGATGTCGCGGTGGGCGCAGTCGTCTTGAAGGTGAGGTGGGACCTCTCGAGCACAGAAGCGGCGAGAAATTCCACCCGCTGTGGTGGGCCGGGAGAAAGAAAGGCAGCCTTGACATGACACACACGACTCCGTCCGATTCCGTCATCATCCGCCAACTCCCACCCGGCCGGTCTTCATCCCGCCCTCTTTTGCCCATCCCTTTCCCCGCGTGACTTCTTCTAGGGATGACTACGTGGAGCTGTCCAATATCATTGTCAGACCTGACGTACGGTATCGGACGGGGTGGACTTCTCCTGCCATGGCGCGCGCCTAGGCCTTAATCTTCACGCTAGCCCTCGGGTGAAACCTGGGCAGATGACGTGCGACTGTCCTTCTCGCCTCGCGTGTTAGACCATTCGGTCGGTCTCTTGGCTGGGTATCAGACGCCTTCTACCTTTCGGCTTTCCCGCAAGCGGTGGGTAGGGGTATCCTTGGGGAACGTTAACGTATGATTTCGACGTCACGCTTAGGTAAAGTCGGTCGGTAACTCCCAATGCTTTGCCTTGGGTAATAAACCATAGGGTTGGCGGCTATTCGGTCTGTGTCCGCCGACTAATGGGGAGGGGTGCAGGGCCCTGCAAGATCACGGTTTACGGCCGAAAGCCGACCCACTACAGGTTGTATGGACGGCGTTAGGAGCGGAGCGGCTCCGCAGGTAACGTACATGGTTTGGAGGGGCAGTCCAGGTCGAGGCGACTGGTGTTTCGTGGCTACACACGGTCGACGCCGTGGAGTCCGGAAGGCGCCGGGTGCGGAAGGAACCAGGGGCAAGTGGTCGGGAAGGACAGGATAGTCCCGCGCTGGAGACACGGAACGAAGGTGACACAAAGACCGTGGACGAGGGGCGGGTTAGGAGTACTGGCCCAGCGGGGGGGAAGGGTGATGGGGAAAAAATCGGGTGACACGTCAAAGTCCGGGCGGCTGTCAACAATGAAAAAGAAAAAAAACGCATCCCCCCATCCCCCCAGCCACTCACTGCTCCTGTCCCCCATCCACCAATACCAAAGGGATTGACGCAACTTGTGCGCTCGGCAGTCCCATCGGCCGGAACGGGCCGGCGCGGATAGAAGGGGAGGGGTCGGTGCGTAGCCGGTGCCTTCGCTGTAAATCATGGTATGTCGCCTCCACACGGAACCGATGACTGTATGGCTATGTTATGCAGGGAAGCTTGGATCATTCAGCGACTCCCAAGGCCTCGGGTAGAGTCCATTACCCACCATTATTACATCGGCCGGACTTGTCGTTTAATACGCCGCGACTCAGACTAGTGGTAGAAAGGATTAAGTGCTGTTAAAAAAACTTCCACTCCACTAGCCTGCCCTATCAACACCCTCTGCATTAATGACGCCCCTCGACGTCAGAGTTTCACTTGGCTCGACACATTGCTAGCACCATAGGGTAGACAGCGCCAGCACCGCCCGCTCCTTCATACCTTTTACCGACGGCTGGAAGCTAGTTAATCGGTCGACTACTCCTGGGTGTGTGTGGTGTTTGTAGCGTTTTTGACGCCAACAGGCCAGTGGCAATAGCCCTTTTCTGGCATGACCGTCGTCTATTAAAACTCAACCTGGCCCATACTGTCCCCCCAAAAAAAAACAGGACATATATTAGAGGCAGGGGGGTGGGGGCGTGGGGACGGGCAGGAGGAGCTTTCGTGCTTTTCATCTTACCCAACTGGCTATTTGGTAGACCCACGACAATAAAATCATCAAGGGTATTATAAACAAGCGCAAGCAGCCCGTGATAGGCTCTGCATATCTCTCATAGAAGGCGAAGGGCGGGAAAGGGAAGTGACAAACCCTATTGAGATAAACGAGGGAGGGGGTGAATACCGTCAACTCATTGCAGCAAAAGGCCTCCCACTAGTACCTCAATCCCCCCGCATGATCCAAAGACTCACGAAGTTTCTGCTCGAGTCCAACAGTTAGGCTGGTGCTGTGTAGCCTTTAAAGGAGGGATTGCAGAGACAATGTGGGGCTAATAAAATGACAGCGGGTCAGATAAAGTAAGTCTAAACCCTGTGGTTGGGCGTGCAGAGGACGGGGACGGTCACGCCGTCGGCACTACCCAATGAGTTTATGAGCTTTTAACTCTGCAACGGGCTGAAGAAGGCACGCCGGCCGTGATAGGGTATCGTATGGCTCCCTTGCTCCGTAGAAACCCTTGGCTGGGCCCGCTGGGCCCCCTTCCCTCTCATGTAGCACTCTCTGAGCGGCCGACATTGAGACGGTGAACTAGAGCCCCCCCTCCTACTTAAGCGCCCCGCGCCGCTTCCTCCAACCTGATGCAACGTCATATAGCGCCCAAGGCACATGTATTTTTCCACCACCAACTTTATCAATCACACATCCTCTTTATTTCCACTCCCCAATAATTTTCAGACTACCCTAAGCGCCAACCTCACACTCATTTCCGTTACCCCCCTCTACACCCGCACCTCTCCACTATGAATATCTTAGGTGCCGCTTCCACGAGTCCAAAACACGAGTCCAGCCGCAAGAGCGAGCCGGAGACCACGCCCGCCCGCCCGGCCTTGGTCGGCCGCCGCCTGTCCACCGGCCGGGTTGGTATCACGGCTCGCGTGCGTAACCACGTCCAGAGTCCTGGCGTCGGCATCGTGGCCCCGCACAATGACACGCGCATGTCCTCCGAGGGCGATGGTGATATCCCGTCTGCCCACACTTATAGAGTGCACAGCGAGTACTGCGAATGTGAAGGGTCCGGCGTAGGCTGCCACTGCCGTGCCACCTGCGACTGTGACATTTAAACGTATCTCGTTCTCTTCGCACGAGGTACAGTTTCAGGCATTGTCTAACCTCTTAGTCATTTTGTATTTTTACTTTTGCTTTCAAATTATCTCTGGCTATGCTATTAGTAATGTAACATATTCGTCTCAAGCTCACCACGTCCACGTAATGCGGAGGCGGAGCACACCGGCGGCCCATACCGCCAAATACCTAACTAGATCTGATGAAGGGAGAAGTTTCGGATAGATGTCCCAGTGGCAGCCAGAAGCTCGTTCAAAAAAAATATCCTAGCTAAGCGTGAAGAGTGGGGGAGAGTGGCAGACCAACCCCCGTACACTAAGGCATATAGCGGATTCTAGATCTAGAGCGATGCTAGGCGGGATGTCTCCCCCCCTTCGGCCCCTCTGTTCAATTTCCTTCTCCTCTCGCCACCAGCTCCTCATCACATTACGGACTACTAGTTGAATTAGTTCACCGACATACTGTATCTCCACCACTGTAACTGTCCAAGTCACCGGTTTCCCATATGCTTCGGCAGTTCTTTTTTTTTCATTTATTATAGATGAATCCAAGCTAATCTATTCGGAAAGTACACCTCTCTGCTCCCTGGTCCGTGAGAAATAACGAACTTCCTGGATGAAAAATATGATATCGAACAAGGGAGCCTGGCTTTAACCTCTCTGGTTGGCTGGTGGGGGGATCTTAAAGCAGGGGACGGCTGGGCTTCCACATTGCCAAGCCTGAAGGGGTCGATACAGGCCTGGCCTTAAGACTCTTGTTAGGGGTAGTAGGTACTGGTCGGTCGCATTCGCAGCGTATTCATTTCGACCACGTTCGCCCAGCACGGCGGCCTTTTTCGCCATCCTCTTTCTCCCCCTCCTACTCTCTCCTGCGTCTCCCCGTTTCGCACCAGCCATACACGCGGCACACCAAGACCCGATCGGCCTCCCTCACGACCTTGTAATGCTCCGATCCCTCCACGTATCCACCTTTGTACCCATAAACAACCTAGCAGGGTATATCGTTACGCTATTGTATACATCATAATGGCTGGGCCGGCGATTACTCGCAGACCCACTTTCATTGGAGTTGGGTTTGATCAAAGCTGGCGCCCACCTTCTCTCCTACATTTGTCCAAGCGCGTGTTCATCAACGATGAGTTTGCCTAATAGATCTGCATAGACGAGCCCTACCGATTGTTTGTAAGCCTAGTCACGCCCTGCCTCTCTTCCACTCTAGACACACATATTCCTCCCTCCTTCCCATTAGCACGTGCCCTCACTAAACACGATCCTTAGCCCTGTGCGCCTTAACCGCTTGGCTGTCCAGCGGATATGGGTACCGCATCGTTCCCCCGAGGGGCAGCCTATGATTCTAGCCTTGCTTACAATGGGTGCCCCGGTGTGCAAGGAATTACCCGTTCCGCTCGGGGGGCTCCCCAAACAAAAGCACCCATGCCTATTTATAACTTGCAACTGTAGTAAGGAAACATGGTTTGGCTAAAAATCCGGCCTACCCGTCTTAGTGGGTCCCATGGGATGGTGCTGGGGCGACAAAAGAGGGATACAGAATGAAGAAAACGGGAGGGGGGGGGAGAACCATGAGTTCGGACCGGGCCCAGAGGATTGGGAAGGGGAATAACGAGCGACGAAGGGTCTAGGTGTCCAGCCAAAAGGACGGTGCGTTCACCGGCTGTTTTTCTTCCCTCGCACCCACTACACCCCGACGCTAGCCGCCGAGTCATTGCCCGTTCACAGACATGGGCCTTTGATGGTTGGCCTACAATCACCACCCTCCCGTTTGCCGGCCTTGGTCTGGGGTCCGCAATATCGCCCGTCCTCTCTCGCTCGTATGCCCTCCTTTCTTTGCCCTCGGTTCTCCATTCGCCTATCCTCCCCCCGCACTGCCCCTTCTTTCTACTCGTCCCGCACTTTAACCCTTTGTCGCTATCACGTCCTCCTCTTTCTACCTTGCCGACGGCCCGCGCCCTCCTACCCACTTACCGTTATCCGTCCCATATATATTACACCCCGCCCGTCCCCGCTCTGAAACCGTCACCAATACCCCGCACCGTATTTTGCATTTTGGTCACCCTCCACCTACACCATTACATCTCTCCTTAGCGCTGGCTTTATCGTTTCGCATCTATACTTACCGATTGCGACTGCTGCCGTGTGCACCCTTTAGTCTACCTGCACCTCTGTACCACCATGATCTATGGGCGCCAACGTCCGTGACCGCTCTATCCATTATTTTTTTGACAAAGACATCGATCTCTGCATACCCCAGGCTTCGCGTTCCTAGCTTTTCCTGGCACGCTACTCCGCACCGCCTTCGTTTTCAGCCCCACCGGCTCCTTGACCAGTTGGACATAAATTCACTTCGCGTTACATAGTTTTTTCTTTTCCTCACGAGCCTATCTAACTCTCACTCCTCGCACCTAATTATCTCAAACGTTTTCTAGCCGGCCGTTTTTTTTCTATAATTGTATTTTTGGCTCTCTCCATTATCTCTCGCTCGACATGACCACCCCTAACACTCGTGAACGGTCGGTCTCCGCTGCGACATCGTCGCTCCACATCCCGTCCATTCACTTTGGAAGCCCTGCCGACTGCACGCTAGACGGAGACTTTTTACCTGAACCTGACCACCACATCAGCGCTCAACGGCTCGTCTTCATCGAAAAACCCGACCTCGCCGTCCCGGCCCCAGCCTACCATGCGAGCCAGCGCCCGGCTGTCGGGGCCCTCCACGGTAGCGCATCGTCGTCGTCTTTAGCGGACCTCACGCTCCACCATCCGACCGTCGGACCAGCCCACGCGCCTTACCTAGCAAACCCAAGTGAACTGCCCCTCGCCGCATACGATTTAAACGATACCGCCGGGTTTGTAACTTACAAGTCACGCCAGTCCGTCGCGCAGGCTTCCGCCACCATCGACGCCTCGAATGATGATGTCGACCATACCGGTGCGGCAGCCTATTTAGCTATTCAACCGAGTATCCCGGTTGCCACGCTATCTCTGGCCCAAACCTACACCCCGCCGCCTTACCGACAGATGCCACCCCCTTCTACCGATGTGCTCTACCCCACCCCGCCCTCGCCGACGCGAACCTCCACGGCTCTGACTAGCCACGGTAGCCAGACCAACCTCTCCTTCTCTACCCTCGGAACTTACGTGGGCCCAACCATTCTGGCGGGGACGGAGACGGAAACGGAGGCAGTCAACGATATGACCGAAAAGAACCACCCCTTGGTCATTGATTGTGTCAACTGCCAAAAACGCGTCACCACGGTATTCAAGAAGCAGAACGGTAAGCATAATTAAGGGAGTGGACGAGGGGGGAGGAGTAATAGCTGACCGTATCTATAGGAGCCCTGGAAAAACAGCGGGCGGGCCAAGGGATGTGAAATTGTGGTGGTGGGGGGGGGGCTTCGATATAACCAAGAATGTAGAGCCTCGCCGACCCGATCCTTCCGCAGCTAGTATGTAATCCCTAACTTAACCTAACCTGACCGTCCCTCCCCCGCCCCCTCGTTCCTCATTCACCTCCGCCGAATTCCCACCTTCTTCGCTCCACCCCTGCAGGCTCGAAATCCATCATCGCATCAATCGCACTCGGCGTGTTTTGTCTTCCCTGCTTCTTTCTCCCACTCGTCATCGACTCGTGCAAAGATGAGGTTCACTACTGCCCACACTGCAAGTTCATCGTCGAGCACCTTCCGGCTTAAACGATCCTGTCGCACACTCCACATTCTCTAGCCCGCAGATTCAGTCACTTGCTGGTTGAGGGGTTTTGTCTGTTTGTTTACTTACTCT
This sequence comes from Tieghemiomyces parasiticus, assembly GCA_027575765.1. NCBI lineage: Eukaryota > Fungi > Kickxellomycota > Dimargaritomycetes > Dimargaritales > Dimargaritaceae > Tieghemiomyces > Tieghemiomyces parasiticus. The sequence goes on from JANBPT010000513.1 coordinate 9,140, forward strand.
CATTTCGCGTCTGCGCCGCTATTAACTATCGCCTCTTTTTTTATGGCTGTTATGGTCTGCACGATGTGTACGCGCTGGTTCCCATGTTCAAATCCATCAATGATATGTAACAATAGTACTTTACGCCACAACTCAACCGTTTTGCTATCAATGCCCTGCCACCATCTACTTCGTCACTCAATGACGCCCAGATACGCCGCATAAGCCCATTGCGCAAAGGCCGTCCCTTCGGTGGCTCTACTCATACTGCTGATAAATAGACCACAGAAGGTTGAACTCCATATATTTAATTTAGCTTTTTTTTCTACATTGTGGTTAGATGTGGGAATTAAGAAGGCATCTCACTGTCGCAAGAAGAACGAAAGGGATTACAAAAAAACAAACCAGCAACAAGAAGGGTAGGTTGAAGTGATAAGCCATCAATTATACGGTATGACAATAATACCTGTGTGGGTACACTGATCGTACCCGTACCTCCACAAACCCCCTATAAGGAAAGGACACCTAAATAGTTAAAGTGCATGTGTGTAAAGCAGTGTCGTGTAATAAGTCGGTGAATTTGCTACAACTACGATGGGCAGAGGGAGGAGGGACAGGGGCAGCAAGTTGGGTTGAGACCTCCGTAATCTGGAGGGAGAAGCTCAGGAAATGTACAATAATAGGCCCCACAAAGACAGTGAAGAGAGGATAAGGGGGGGGACGAGTGGGGAGGGCAAACTCAGTCAGGACGTTGCGATTAAGAGGCCTTGGCCGGCGTGTTGGCTGCGGCAGCTTTACTAGCCCGCGCCTTGTTCGAGTTGCCCTTCATGCGCACCGGGGGTGGAATAACCAGTTTGAGGGCCACTAGAGGTGGCTTGATAAACGCGGGTGTTTTAGGCTTGAATGCGTTGTAACGCTGGCGTGGGGGTAGGGCCTCGTCCTGTAATGTGTATAAGTGCGTGTGTAAGAGAAGTGGCGGCCCGATGGATATATATAATAATTAGCGTCGGGTGTGGCCGTCAGTAGCGGCATTAGTCACAGTAATGACAGAAGAGGGGGTATCAGGTAAAGAAACCACCTTAGCCACCCGCCCGTTGTGTTCACTTTCTAATTTCCAAAAAGCACTTACTTCCACGATGATGCCTCCTTCGGGTTCACTAGCTGCCTTCTTGTGGAATACCTCCGCCATCAACCCAATCTGTTGGTGCATATTCTCGATGGTAACCGACGGGAAGGGCTCGCGCGGGGGCCGGTAGGGCAACACGTTTCGTCGGCGTTTCCGTTTCTTACGGACGACCAGGTCAGGACTACGGTACTCGGTGCCAAACATGAGCTGGTTGGGCAGCTTGAGGCTATCCATCCCGTACTCCTCGTCCAGCCCCAGTTCTTTGAACCCGAGGAAGTCTTCGGTGCCCAGGGATCCTCCAAAATCTCCCACGATGAAGGCTTGCTTGTTGGCGTCGAAATCAAGTTCACCTTCGGTCCCCGGGGGGAGGTTGGGGTCAGTCTGCTCTAAGCGGGGTCGTTGCAGAGCCCGATGCGCCGGATCGGTGCCGTGGGCCCCACCTGTAGGGACCCGGCCCGAACCACCGCCACCGACCGAAGGCTGCTGCTGGCGTTCGCCCTCACTCGAATAATCACTGTAATACGTCTCGCCTTCTTCCCCGTCGCCCTCCGAATCCTCATCTTCGGATTCCTGGTCCAAAACGCGGAGGTAGGCGTTCTCGAGTTTACGTTTGAGGTCCGTAAGTTTCGGCCGAAACCGGTCAAAGTCGTCGCGGAGGTAGGTTTCAAGCTCACGCATCGAGTCCAAACCGTTCTCCTGGAGGGTGTGCCGCAACATCTCATGGGCATCCATGCGTCGCGCGAACCGGTCGCAGTACAGGCGAAGTGTGCGGCCCATGTTCATTAGGCTCTCAATGGCCAGATCCGTCAGCACCGAAACCGCCGTTACGTGTAAATCCTCGTACCCCGTATGCGTGGCCAGGACGGTGGTAACTCGCGTCATGAGATGGTAAGCCGTCTTGGCGTCCAATTCAAGTGGGGGCAGAGGCGTCGAATCGTCGTCGTCGGCATCGCCACGCGTAGGGAAGGCGGTGGTGGTGGCGGCCGCCGCTCTCGGGGGTGGGACAGAGTGGCCAGGCAAAGAGGGCCCGGCGGCAGGTAGGGGCGGGGGTGCCCCCCAGGGCATGTGGTCGAGCCGCGGGCCGGCGGTAACCGGCGCCGGTCGAACCGGTGAATCAACCAAGAATCCAGCCCGACGGGACAGATCAGCCAGGACGGGGTCGGCTCCGGCGGCGGTAGCGCTGGCCCTCACTTCGGCGGCCTCGTCTAATACGGGCGCACCGAGCGGGGCGTTGAGTCGAGTGGACCAAATCTTCGAGTCGACAGCCCGCACTTCCCTGATTAGGTGAATGTTACTAAACAGCTTGTACGGTAGGGTGCTCCCTGTAGGGATAAGGGCCGACGGGTAACGTTCAATCGGAATGTCGACTGGGGGCGAGGGTGGGGCACCATCGAAGGCGTCTAGGGCCGTATTGGAAGCGCTAGGACGGAAGGAAAGCGGCAGGGTTGGGTCGGCTGGTCCGGGTCGCAGCTCTGAAATACCCGCCGCGGGCTCGTACTCGGGCACGAAGTCGGCGAGTGGTAGTCCGGAAGCTTCGCTAGCGGTAAGCGCGGGGCCGTGGTGGTCGTGATCGCTGTCGCTATGCTCCTGGACCACTGCCGCCGGCCGACCCGTATGACACTGTAAATTGGCCCGGTTGAAGCGCTGCATACTGCGGGTGGGCACGGTCGAATCTAGGGTGTCCATCCGGGTCGTCGGAAGGGCGACCCCGGCAGTGGCGTGCATCAGAGCCAGGGCACCTCCACTACCACCGCCGCGATCGGCTGGCGACAAGGCCGGGCCGGGGGTAGTCCGGACCAGCTGGCCATCAGCCCACCGGACCGCCTCGTACCGGACATGAGCATGCGTAGTAAACTGGCCCATGCCAGCCGCAGTGCGCAGGACGGAGACATGGTCCGTGAAGGGTTTGGTGGCCATCCGGTCCAGCTCGCGGGCCTGCTGGCCTCGGTACCGATCGGTGGTGTAGTGCCAGCCCAGGGTACGCATATCAGGTATGGTTGCGGCAGCCTTGTGCAGCCTCTCCACGGCAGACTCCTCCTCCTCCTCCCCCTCCTCTTCGTACCCACCTCCCACGCCCTCTGTCACTGTCGTCAATTCGGGCTCCTGGGCCGTACCGAGCGGGCCCTCGTGATCATGGCTGCCAGTAGTGCTGGTGGCCGTATTACGGCGTAAGTTTGATGGGGTACCGGGCTGACTGCCTTCGCCGTGGAGGTCCCCTAGTACTGACCGGGACCCGGCTGTGAACGATCCTGGAGTAGACACGTCGACAGCGGGTCCACCGCCAAAAGAGGTAGAACCGTTGAGGCGCGGAGTGTGGTTGACCGACCGCTCGCTATCGCTGCCGTAATGCCGCTCAGTATCGAGATCCATCTGACTGGTGGTATCCTCCTCGGCGGCTTCAACATGGGCGCGGTCGCGAATGGTGATGTCGGGCACGTGTTTGAGTAGTGCTTCTGCCTTGCGGCGGAGGTAGGTCGCATGGCGCCGGTACGTGCTCTCAGGGTCGGAGTTGTACTGGAAGCAATTTTTGTAAATCAGGTCAAGGTCTTCAATAAACTCGGCGCGGCTCTGGTATTGTAGGTTCTTGAGCTTCTTGGTCATCGCCCCCAGGTCCATGGGTTCAATGATCACGTCGTAGTAGTCAGGGGCGTCTCGGCGACTGACTTTGGCCAAAAAGGGCTGAGCGTGTTCCCCGTAATTCTTGAGCTCCTGCAGGGTCTTTTCGAGGGCCTCGTACAATTCCTCCTGGCCCACTCTCTCGTCGCTAGCCCACTTGGACCTATGAGTGCGTAGATCCGTCAGCAGATGCCGGAGCTCGCGGTCCGATACCGGCAGGTTCTGCCGCTGGCTGTCGATTACGTGGAAGAGGTGTTTTAAATGAGGGTTGTTGCGGCTCACGTTGGCAATCATTGAGTCATGAAAAACGTCGGTAGGGGAACCCAGGGGTCCGCTCTTGTCTGTAAGCGCGGAAAGCGGGCCGGGGTCGCCTTCGGGGCGGGGGTCGTCCATGTCCGCACACATTCCCAGGGCTGGCCTCTGGGCCTCGCGAGCCGCCTCGACGAGAACCAGCTCGGCTGCCGCGGTCTCATCCTCCTCCAGTGTATAGAACGCATCGTTTACTGGTATCCGGAACTCCTCAGTGTTCAGTTGGTACGCCGGGGGGTTTCCCTCGTCGGCAGACGCGTCTCCGTCGGCTACAGGTTCGGCCGGGGACATGGTGAGACTTGCGGGAGTGGCCGTGGCCAGCACTGGAAAGGGCTGCGTGCCTACAACGTGGCTAGTATTCTCGACCGCATCATAGTCATCGTCGTCATCGTTATCGTAATCATCTTCGTCCAGGTCAGCACCGGGTCGCCGGCCCCTGGTCCCGTCGCCCAGAGAGAAGCTTGGGATCGAGGGTACAGGTGGCGAGGGGGCGCACGGCGAAGTACTACTGGTTTTAGAGAGTGAAGACGGTACTAGTGGAACGACAGCGGCTACCGAGCAGCCGCATGCGCTTGGATAGAGGCTGGGGATAATCTGTTCAAATATCATGGCGCGAGCGCGAAATCTGGCTGTTTCGTGCGAGCAGGGCTCATGTGGTGGCCGGTCCGACTCTGCTCAGGACGATATATTGGGCGGAGGCGGAATCAGTGCGTTATAATGAGAACAATGGTCGAAATGGCAGGGTGCGTTTGAGCGGTATGCGATGGTGGTTTAGACAGTGGGACACTTTCAGGGTCAATCAGGCTCACACGGGACTTAACCGACCGCACTTCTAAGGCAGGTACATGTTCGATAACCATGAAGCGCGCAAAACGGGTCTGGCCCGGTGCATTACCCAGGCCCAAGACAGTGAGAAACGGTCCAAGGTTACCGAGGCCCGGCTGACTTACCGTATACTCGAGCAGTACCATTGGGCAGCTGGGTGCCATCGGCCGTGTGGCACGTGCACGGTGCATCGTCATCCGTGGGCCGCAAGAATTTGTTAAGCTGATCGGGGCCGTCGATGGCGGCTAGAAAGGGCTGGTATTCTCGTGGGTGCAAATGGGCCTGGTAAATGCGGGCGTCCTTGAGTTGCTCAGCGACGTAGTACTCCCAGTGTGCCCACCGCTGGTCCACCGGAGCCGGGTCGGAATGGTCAGGCATCGCAGTCCGAACGACAAAGATGGAGGGTACTGGTAAAAATGCGTTGCAGGCGTGGCTCGTAGGAATACGGGTCCAAATAGGTATGGTGGGGGGATAGGTATGCAACTTGGGAGAGTCAACGCAAGCGCGACAACTCGCAAGCCAAATGTAGGTGAAATATGACCATTCGAGGGTACTGAGCGCGGTAAAGAGGAGGAGGAGTGAGGAGTGAGGTTTATTTAATGTGCCTTACATGTGACACGCGGTATAGCGATTGCTGTTTGTAAAAGGGGAAATGCAGAGCCATCAGGATGGGCATAGGGAGAGTGGGACGGATTGGGGCAAAAAGCAATAAGATCAAATTAATTTGGACCATCGTTAGGCCTGGCGGTATGGGCGGGGTTAGGAATTAACCTATTCAGGACCCCGGTTCCCCAGTAGGCCGGCACCATTAATTGCGCCGATTGCGGAGCCGACACATAGTGGTGGAGATGGGCCAACACCAAGGCCGTTAGAGCCAGCAAGGTGGGGTTTTTTAGAAGGAAGGGCGTGTCAGGCCAGTTAAGCTTCTTGGGGGGCTAGTTCCATAGAGGCTGGCCCAGAGAGGGAAGGGAGAGGGAGGCGCAGGCCTCTGCATGGGAGCTAGGGAGGGGGGTGCTCTACATTGGTGGCATGCAACTCGGGAGCTGGCCACAGCCAGATGGGGGGAGCATACTGGGTGGGGGTTAGGTTGGTAGTCTGCTTACTGGGCAGCATTGATGGAGGTGAAGGCAAGTTGCTGGATGGCAGCCGCTATGGCTGTGGACAGCCGATCCCTTGGGGGCTCCTGGACTCAAAGGGCAGTGACATGGGTCAAATTTGCTGGGCCATCTAGGTGGGTGAAGGCAGTGGCCGGGGGGTCAGGGGAAACTGGTACTTGGCCCAAAAGGATACTGAGATATTAGCACCACCCAGCAGTAGAAGAGGGGGGAGATGGAGAAGTAGAAGGACAGCAGCAGAGCAGGTGAAGGCCGGGACTCCCCTCTCCAATAATCTCTTCATGATCAAGCTATTCTATGATATCACGCCTTTACACACTCTCTCTCATCTCGAGAATTTGATGGCCAGCCGACGGCCTTTTCTATGGACAACACCACATTGAATAGGGCTGTTGGAAAACGGTTTATTTTTGTAATGTATTCACAGTGGTGTTATTGTGTCCCCGTGCCATTTAGTTCAAACTCGCCCTTTTCTCACCCACACCTCTTTGTTATATGACCTAAGTTGATTATGGCAATTTCCTAGCAACAAGATTCAAATTGGCCATGGACAGATTTACACTTTGCCATAGAGGATATACAGTACAACCGGTGCGGAGATGACTCTAGTTATAATCTCCCTTCTCTAGCCCTTGACGAACTGTTTACCATTTCTCGCGTCTATATTGGATGTGTTCAGGGTAGTCTATTGGTTGTTCATTGTGATAATATATAATTTAATAATGAGGATGGCGTGAGTGGGCGCTAAGGATAAAAGGGGAGGATGGCGCCGTGCGGTGACCCCGCGAGAAACAGGGCGTGTAAGAGAGGGGCCGAGACTGGCGGAACGTTGTACGACTGTGGAGGGGGTGCCTCCAGCGGTGGTGGGCGCGAAGCGGAGATCGGAAGCGCTAGCTGCTCAAGAGCGAGGGGGAGAAGCACAACATGAATTATACCGAGAACAGGACTGATATACATACAAATACCGCACCCTGTCCCTCGTTCCCCAACTCCAACTCCAATACCACCGCACACTTCCCATTCCCATCTACCCATAGAATTTACACTTTATACCACCACCACCATTTACACCCCCCTCCAATCCGTACCCGCTCCCACCCTAACTATTAGGCAGTTCCGCACTTTCATCGTCAGCACCCTCCTCGCCGCTGTGCTCCTCGCCTCAGCTGGTCACGCGGCTAATATCAAAAGCAGCGCCGGCAAAGTGGCGAAAAGTACGGCTGACCGTCTCGGTGGAGCCGCTGTCAACGCCGGCATCGGGGGAGTTGTTACCTCCGCAATGACCCCACCGGCCAAATAGAAGGGTATGGAGCATATAGTACTCTCAATCCCCCCCCTCATCGCCCAGTGCCAGGCCGCAAGGCGGTATCAGGCAGTCCTGTCAACCTATGCCCTTCAATGACCACATACGCCTTGAGGTGTAGTGCCGCAAATCTTCCATCATTTCTCCCTCGGCTATTCCATGGACTTGGGCACCTATAATGCACCTGGCCTTGCGCTTGTTGCATCATAAGTTCATCGTATGTTTTCCACCTTCAGAGATGCCCGACTGATTTGTGTGGCACCAACCGGTTTGGAGTACCCGGTTCCCACTGGTTGGTACTTTCATATTAAGAATAAAAGGTTAGAAATCGGCTTCCGCGGTTGGCTTAGCCATAGGTTATGCCTAGAAACGAGCAGACCCCGACTGGACAAGTAAACGAACGTGGCATGGTTACAGAGAGAGGCGGAAAGCCCCCGCAAAGTATCAAGTGCTACGCACTGGTAAGCAGTACAAGAAGGCGAGGGTACTAGACGGAGAGGTAACCTAAGAGGGATGAGAACTCTTGGATTGATACAGTCTGGTTCCCCGGGTGTGAGATGCATTAGCATGATACTGGTAGAGGGATGTTTAGCAGCGTACGGTCCTAGTGGCATAGAATAAGCATAGGTAAGGGGATATGGAAAGTCCGATAGCGATCATAAGTAGCAGTGGACGACGTGATAGCTAGCTGCAGGTTACAATGTACTTAATGTACAGGAGCTGGGTATCCGCGTTGGAACAGAGCTTAATGCATACGGTGGATGTGTGGAAGAAGATGGCGGCAGGTGCAAAGGGTATCCGTCGTACCTGAAAGAGGGGCCAAGCCTCGAGATGTACCTCCTGCGCCGAGACGCCTGCTTAAATGCCTTGGATTACCACACCCTCCAACATGACTTATCGATGAGCCTTCCGCCGCCAGCCCTCCACAACCTTCCATCAGAGCCTACCAGACGGAGGACTCCCTGATAGCACTCCCCCTTAGCCCACAAATACACACAGCACGCCAACGACTACCTGACTTATAAGGTATATACCATACTAATTTACAATCAGATCATCTCTACTTCCCTATACTTGCTTTCTTTTCAATAAACTCTTTATTGTCTCCGACATTCTGCCTACCACAAGGGCTATCGAACGATAATGGACGCCACTTAAATCGAATAAATGGTTTGCAATAGGTGCACTTGTTAGATAACATTGACTATGTCTTAGTAGCGCCGAGGCCGACTTTCCCACTTCTGTCTTTTCACGTTGCTATCTCGAAGCTCCGGCGATGCGTACTACTTTGCTTCTTTGTTTCCTTCCTAAGTATGCCGCACTACGGACTAGTAAACGCTGCGACCGTCCGGATTGTTCCGTTTTATTACGCCAAGCGTACCGTACATCGACTCTTATGATGTCATATATATATATATATATATAGATTGATACCAGACGTGGTCAGCAGTACTATTTTCTCACCCGTCGACTCGCATATAGGAACTCCGACACTTGCTGTCAGTACTCCTACCCTCAGAATACAGACTAAGGCGAGAACTAGTATACCCCAATGCATGATCCGCCTCCTCTTCCCAATAGATGTGGCCAACGCACGAGTCCATGTATAGGGCGCAGGGTCAGCAAAGGATCTGACCAGCCTCCGCATAAATTAACTCCGCCAGTCGTGTCGGATGAGCAACTTTGCTATGCTGGATATTGTACAAATAAGCGAAAATGACCTACGTGGTAGGAAAAAGGGACCAGGTAGATCTGGGCTGGAGTAGGAGAAGTGGCTAATGGCTGTTGACATCAAACTGACTGATGCCAACGTGGGCCACGGTGGATTGCTGTCTCCGCTTTTCTCTAACCGATTCAGCTTCCCATTCAACTCTCATTCCGCCGCTGCCGTCGCTCCAATAAAGCCTGCACAGTGTCAAGCTCCGCCCGTAGGTGGCCCAAGTCACCTTCTACGAGGGGAAGGGTCTGGAGTTTCTGAACCACCCCTTCCTGGGTGTCTAAATAGTGGCGTGCTAGCTGAACGGCGTGGTCCATGTCGCCAGCGAGGCTGTCACGCTGAAGGTCCTGGGCCAGGTCGAGGGGTTTGGCGGTGGCGGCAGCCAGTTCCGGCCACTGCGGGGCCATCGATGTGGTGCCAGGGCTCGCTTGGGCAGCGCGGGCGCGCTCGATGCTGAGCAGATCAGCTGTAACACCGGCCGAGTCCCAAACGAATGGCGACGGTGACGGGTCCGGCTGACTCGTGGGTTGCGAGGGACGAACGGGATTTGTTGGGGTTGTCATGTTGAATGCAGTTTGGGAAAGAGAGAGGCAGGCAGGCAGGCAGGTAGGCTGTGTGTTTACATGGTATGGATGGGTGCTGGGCAGGGCGGGATGATGTGAGAAGCGTTACTGACCAGAGGGTTGCCTGGCCGTTGAGCAATAGCAACGGATGGCTCGACTGGGTCTTAAACCTAATCGTCACATAGGCAGTCTCTGGCCAGTAGCAACGGAGCAGGTTGGCTAAGCAACGGGCGGAATGGGAGGATCCACCTTAACTTCTGATTGGTCGACCTGACCCGGAGGAGTACTAAAATCCCACAGTTCCCACTGCTATGCCAAGGCGGCTAGTCTCGATTCGAGTGGTCTACACCTGTTAGCTACAGAGAGTTGCCACTTTGCATGGTCGCGGGTGGTCCAACAATTAACGGCCGGGGATTGAAGGCGAGCGCCAGAGTGATGGGCCTATGCAATTGTGTGAAGTTGAAGGGGAGGCGCCCAAGGACATTGGCTAGGCTGGTAGGGACCATGTTTAATGACTGGCTGGGCCACTCCGGAAAGGTAGACCTAGACCCTGTATCCCGCCTGGGACACGAATCTGGGGCGTAGCTGGGCAGCGGAGAGAGTCTGCGGCTGAGGCTCGTGACTACTGCCTCCGGCCAGCGATGTACTAAAGGCCCTTGGCCATCGTTTTGGGGGCTGCGGTGTCGGGCATATAAGAGCAGTGAGCGTTGGGACGTTTACTCCGCCACCCACGATAACCTGATCCACTCCGCGTGCAGGGTTATTTTTAGACCCTGCGACCGGAATCTGGCGGATCGACCGGCTTGGCAGGGAGAGGGCGGGTCGGCTGCCTATCCGAATGGGGCGGGGACATGTAATACCGTGGGTCAAGTTGGTACCGGCCCGGTCGCTTCAGTAGGGGCTGGCGGACTCCCACCCGCTGCTGGTTTGTTGGCCATCTAACACCTGACTAGCCCAACTGTGGCCGGGGTTTACGGGAACCCCAGAGAGAGTGCGGACAGCGGCTTGGTCCCAATATAAGGACTTGCCCGTGGCACGTTCAGCAGCCCACGCCCTCACCTCACCCTGTCGCCAGTGTTTGCATGTTGCCCCTCGCCCCCCGTTTGCCTCATGTTGACCTTGCCCGTGAAGGCAGGTTCATCATCAATTTATCACCTCCCTAGATAGCGGCCAGCTAGCCGTTCGGGGCTAGCCATCTTTTTCACCGGGCCGCGGTTAGCCTCGGCCTCAGTTGAATTTACGTCGGTCCAGCCGTGTACCCTCCAAAACAAGCCTCGAAGGCCCACAGGCCGCTTACGGGCAGCCTGATCGATGACACCCTCCCTCTAATTACGTAGCTTGGTCACTCTATTTATACCCAGCTGCCCTACCAACTCGCCTGCCATATAGTCCCCAGCTCGTGGCACTATCCGGCCTGGCCCTGCTCCCGTCTCCATTCACACACTCACGAATGCATACAGTCCAGCCCAACCCGCGGATTTTTTTACTCAGCCAACTGGCCACGGAGCCCGCCCTCTCCCCCACCCCACATAGTCCTGGTCCGCGCCATCAGCGGTGCTTCTGGGTGGTTTGACAGCATACGGCCACGCCCACTCACTGCCTGCCCGACTGTGCCATTCATTAAGCGGGACGAAGCCACGGCCGCCTACCCAGCCCGTCACTACGCATATACCCTCTCCCTCCCATCACTCGCCCCGACTCCTCCTTTCTCCACCATCTGCCCGTCGATTTGCGCCGTCACCTTTATTATGACCATACCCTGCACCTCCGCTCGCTGCGACTCTTTGCACCCCCACTGACCTGCCGGACCATTAATCCGTCCCCAACACTCGGCCGCGCCGTCTCGTCTTCACCTTCCGCCGTCCGTACAGACTGCTGCGCCTTTGCAGACGCTTTTCACAGCACCGACTGTCCCCCTACCTCCCAGTCGGCGCTCCACCCCCTTCTCTGCACCTTCCCTCTGTCGTCCCTCCGACAACACAAAACGACCACCAAGCACCCCGTCGCTCCCTCCTGTTGTCTTGTATATTTTTAGCTTGCCCCTCCTCCCTTCGCCTCGACCCGTCTCCGCTGCTTTTCATTATGGCACCCGATCCTGACCGGTTTGGTGAGCTGGATACGACACCCAGGCCTCATCCACCGGCTGCTTTAATACTTCACAGCTCGTCGGTCGCCGGGTCGTGGCTGGTGACCTACCTTATCTACTTTGTATTCCCGCTCTGCGCAGCAACTCTTCTCACCTATTTAGCTGTCCTGCGGTCCCGCCTCCCACCGTCCTCCTCGCACCCCACCGCCCCTCCCAAGCCCGCCACGCCGCAGCCCAAGGCCCCTCACCTCGCTGTACCCACCACACCCAAGACCCTCGGCATTACCGTGGCCCCTACCTCTCTCAAGCCCCGCCGGCCTTCCGCTCACCGCCTCACCATCGACACGGCTGCCTTGAACCAGCAGCCCCGTGCCACCACGGCTTCGTCGCCAACCCCTCAACCACTGCTAACCGCTTCCCTCGTCGAAGCCCTCAACTCTCTCAACTCTCCCGCCACCCCCATACCGCCGTCTCCTTTCGCCTCGCCAATGCAGCCAACATCTCGAAAGCTGTACCCGATGACTCCGGCTATCCAACCTGCCCGCCAGCCGTCGCCAGACCGGAAGCCCTGCATCCCCGCTCGGGGTGACGAGGAAAATGAAGTCCTGCTTCGATTTACACACCACCACGACCTGGCTTACAAAACCGTAGAGCGCGCCGTAGCCCTCGAACAGCAGAAGGCGTACGCTAGTGCCCTCAAATACTATACGGCCGGCCTTCACGAGCTCAATGCTGCCCTGCGCAGTCCACTCCCGGCAGATGATAGGTACGTCTTCTCCGCCTACCTGTCCTTCGCCTTGCTTGGCGTGACATGTCGGTCCTGAAGCGCACGCGGATTCTGCCAGTCCGAGTGCCGAGTTCCATGTGATCGGCACAACGCACTGTGAACGACCCTCCTAACCCTGACTAATACCCGCTTTCCTACTCTCCTCCTCCCTGCCGCTCCACACTTGATCCTCCAGAAAACAACCTGACGTTCGCGAGAAAATGCTCAAAATGGAACGCGCTAAGGCTACTATCGAAGCGCGAATGAAGCGGCTCCAGCAATCGCGGGAGCCGAGCCCCGCTCCCTGCTTTCATCCTCCGATTCAACTTCGACAGCACCGTCAGTCCCTACCCAGTCCTTTCGCGGCCGGTCCTGCAGCTCACCGACAATTGTCATCTCAGCCCCATAGTCCTAAGCCCCCGCCGTCCTCGCCGCCCGTCCGCCCCGACCGACGACCAGACTCGCCCGTTCCCGATCACCGACCCGCTTCGGTCAACGCCGCCACTGCCGCCTCCGGCTCCTCCTCTTCCTCTGATTCGGGAACTGATGTATCTTCCCGTCCCCGGGCTAAATCGTCAGCTCGTCCGGCGACCTCACACGCCGCACCGCCGCCACCCTTCGCTTCCCCGCGCCGCCCCGTCTCTGCAGTACCTTCGTCACGGCCCCAGACCGCTCACTCCGACGGGAGACGTGCTTCACCGCCACCCCCACCCCCACTTCGGGCCCAGACTCAGCCGACCGCCCCTGCGCCCCCTGTCCCGGTCGCTCCGCCTCACCTGGCTAACCCTCGTCCGGGTCCCGAGGAAATTCTGGCGGGCCTGCGGGCCCACGGGGTCGATGAGACCATGGCCCAGTTTGTGCTTGACAACACCTTCCAGCCCAGTCCGGCGGTGGCCTGGGATACTGTGGCCGGGCTCGATCCCATCAAGCGGAATCTCCAGGAGAGTGTAGTGTTCCCGCTGCTCCGTCCGGATCTCTTTACGGGTCTCCGTGCCCCACCCCGTGGAATCCTACTGTTTGGCCCATCGGGCACGGGAAAGACTTTGCTTGTCCGGGCCGCTGCTCGCGAGGCCCGCTGCGCTTTCTTCAGCATATCTCCGTGCACTCTATTGTCGCTACATCCGGACCGCCGTGCCACGTTCCTGCGCACTCTCTGCGTCGTGGCCCAGACCATGGCCCCTTCCCTCGTCTTTTGGGATGACCTCGACCATAACCTGTTTACCGGTAGCGGTTCGTCTGAGCAGATGCAGCAATACGAGCTCCGCGGTGAACTAATCGCCTCCTTTGAACGTCTCATGGCTGCCCGCTCAAGTGAATCGACTACGGCCTCCCCGCTGGATCACTCTAAGGCGGCCCTGCCACCCTCACGGCTCCCGTCTACCACTAATTCATCCGCGTCCCTCACCTCCCTGCCTGCCAGTACCCTCACCGCCAACTCCCCTGACATCTTGGTTACTTCGGGCCTCGTGGTGGTGATGGCCGCTACAAATCAACCCGAGCGTCTCGACGACCGACTCCGCGCCCGCTTTGCCCGCCGGATCTACGTCCCGCTGCCCAACCTCGTAACTCGCTACACCCTGATCACTCACCTCCTCAGTGGCGCGTCTAGCTATACCACGACCACCCCACACCATGCTTACGCCGGTGGTTCGCCTCCCAACTCCCTCAAGTCGGCCACTGACCACCGGTACCATCAGCTGAGTCAGCGCCAGATCGATCACCTAGTCGAACTGGCCGATGGGTACGCGTGTTCGGATATCCTCGCAGTGGGCAAGGACGCTGCTTTGGTTCCGATCCGTGAGATCACAGATCCCCAACAACTATTAACCCTGGCCGCCGACGCCATCCGTTCTGTTAAATACGAGGACTGGCTGGCTGCCCTGGGCCGCCGTAAACCCTCCGTCGACCCCGCCCGGCATGCCTTCTTTAAGCAGTGGGCAAGGCTGTACGCCTCGGAGGTAGATAGCTGAGAATCTGGTATACACGATCTATGATCTTTTGTTTTGGAATGTAGCTTACAGGGTTAGTACGTGGCTCATTATCGGCGGTAGTATTGTGCATTTTTATTTCTTTCAGTGGGATAAGGCGACTGGGTCTAGCTTGTGATCAAATAGTGCGATCTGCGCCTAATGGCTACACTGACAATATGTCTTTTCTGTGTATGTAGTAAATAAATTGAACAAAAAAACAGATATGATCCCTATGAAGGTAGGTTCAGTTGGTTATTGCTAAACGGGACTCAAAAACAGGCCCTCTAGAGGCATTGGAGGTCAGCTTTTGACGAAAAACAGATTAATAGCAATCAGAAAGAGAGAGAGGGAGAGAGGTTTGGTTAATGGGCCAATCAGCCATGGGCAATGTCCCGAGTTCCTGTCGGCACCCTTTCCTGTCATAATCCGTCACAACAAACCTATAGACTCCGCCCGTTTGGAGTACTATGGCTGCGGCAATCGGGTTCCCTTCCATTGGTGCTTTTACCGTTCTCCATTACGACTGATAAGCTAACCCATGACCTAACGTCTCACTCCATTTGCTTCCGATTGCTTCCGTAAACTGCCATTTTCTCACCCTCTCTTCGTCTATCTACTGCAGTTATCATATCCACGTATCCGACCGACCGACTCCTTCTCACCCACCCACCGCATCGCCTCATTCCCATGGCTGACGCCGATCGGAAATCGTCGGTTACCAATCCGTCTGCATCGGTAGCCGATATGGACGCCCAGACCACTCAGGAAGGTAGGGTTCAATATCGGAAAGGTTATGTGCGGGCTAGCTCTAGCACAGCAAATAAGAGTGCGGTAGCCCACCTTGGGGCTATCGCTGCCTCCCTCACCCGAGTAGCCGTTGGTCTTTGTCCCTTCTAAGTTTCGTAAACAAAGCTCAGCACCTGCTTCCACATTTTTTGCCCCCCCACCCTCCCCTCCCCTCTCACCCTCCTTGAAACCAGTGGCCAGCAACCCCCAATTGCTATGGGCCCGCGCGCCCCTGCCTGACCTCGATCCCACGCGGGACACCGTGGCCTTCCAGCAAATCGAGGTTGACGATGATGTGGACGTGCCGACCGACAGCCCTACCATCCGGCTCTACGGCGCAACGATGGCAGGGAATAGCGTGTTGTGCCACGTGCATGGATTCTATCCGTACTTTTACGCCTCGGCCCCGCCGGGCCTGACCCCCAAAGAGTTGCCCCTGGTCACCGAGGCACTGAACGCTATTGCTGGGTCGAACGAAGTCACCAACCGCAAAACCGTGACGAAGGTCGAACTGTGCCAGCGTGAGTCGCTGTGGGGCTATCACGGCAACACCAAGGCCCCGTTCCTCAAGATTACGGTCAGGCTACCACGGCTTCTGAACCTGGTCAAGAAGGCCGTGGAGGAAGGATTCACCATCCCTGGGCGGCCCTCGTACGCGGGGTCCGTGTTTGAGGCCGATCTCAAGTACCTACTGCGGTTCATGATTGATCGTGGGATGCAGGGTGCCAGTTGGGTGGAGATGCCCGCGGGGACCTACCGGGTGCGGGCCCCGGGGCGCCGCGTCGGCCGGTGTCAGTTGGAAGTGGACATTTCGTATGCCGATCTGATGTGCCACCCGCCGGACCAAACCGAATGGTCGCACATTGCGCCGCTGCGCGTGCTCAGTTTCGATATCGAGTGCGCGGGCCGTAAAGGCGTATTCCCCGAAGCCAAAATTGACCCGGTCATCCAGATCGCCAACGTGGTCAAGGTGCAAGGCGAGGCCAAACCGTTCCTGCGCAACATTTTCACCCTCAAGAGCTGCGCGGCCATCGTGGGCGCCCAGGTCCTGAGCCACGACGACGAGGCCGAGATGCTGCAAGCGTGGAGCGAGTTTGTGGCCAGGGTGGATCCCGATCTGGTCATCGGCTACAATACCACCAATTTTGATTTCCCCTACCTGTTTGAACGCGCCGCCCACCTCCGCGTCGACGCGTTCCCGTACATTGGCCGGCTGGCGGAGGTTCCGGTCACGGTAACCACCTCCCGCATGTCGTCCAAGGCCTACGGGACCCGGGACAACCACGTCACGTCATTGTTTGGGCGACTCCAGCTTGACATGCTACAAGTTATGCAGCGCGACTACAAGCTGCGGTCCTACTCGCTTAATTCGGTATGCGCGGAGTTTTTGGACGAACAAAAGGAGGATGTGCACCACTCCATCATCACGGACCTCCAGAACGGAACCGACGAGACCCGTCGCCGGTTGGCCATTTACTGCCTCAAAGATGCCCTGCTCCCGATCCGCCTCATGGATAAGCTCATGTCTTTTATCAACTACATTGAGATGGCCCGTGTGACCGGGGTTCCTTTCAACTACATCCTGTCGCGCGGCCAACAGGTCAAAGTGGTCACCCAACTTTACCGGCACTGTGTGGCCGAGGATCTCGTCATTCCGACGCTCCCCAATCGCGGCGGGAATGGCGAAGAGGCGTTCGAAGGGGCCACCGTCATCGAACCCAAGAGCGGCTACTATGACATTCCGATCGCCACCCTGGATTTCGCGTCGCTCTACCCGTCCATCATGATGGCTCATAACCTGTGCTATACCACCCTACTGAAACCGACCACCATTAGCAGTCTCCAGCTGGTCAAGGACGTGGACTACATCGTCACCCCCAACGGTGACTGCTTCGTTCGGGCGATCCGGCGCAAGGGCATCCTACCGTCCATCTTGGAGAACCTGCTAGGTGCCCGTAAACGTGCCAAGGCCGACCTGAAACGCGAGACGGACCCGTTCAGGCGTGCCGTGTTGGACGGTCGCCAGCTCGCCCTCAAAATCAGCGCCAACTCGGTGTACGGCTTCACCGGTGCCCTCAACGGTCGCCTCCCGTGCCTCCAGATTTCTTCTAGTGTCACGGCCTACGGTCGCGAAATGATTGACCGTACCAAGCTCGAGGTGGAACAAAAGTTTACCATTGCCAACGGGTACGCTCACGATGCCGAGGTGATCTACGGCGACACGGACTCCGTCATGGTCAAGTTCGGACCCCCCGACCTGAAAACGGCCATGAGTTTAGGGCAGGAGGCCGCCGGGTTCGTTACCACTAAGTTTGTACAACCCATCAAACTCGAGTTCGAGAAGGTGTATTTCCCGTACTTGCTGATTAGCAAAAAACGGTACGCCGGGTTGTACTGGACAAACCCGGACAAGTATGACAAGATGGATACGAAGGGTATCGAGGTAAGTCAGCATAGAAAAATGCAGTGAGAAGGGAAGGCCAGGCCATACTTTGCTGGGATAGGTATTCAACTGGGCGAGGAACCTCCCCCCCCCTGTTGAGTATTATACCAACCAGGGGAGGTGTTTGTAAAGCAGTTCTCCCCCCCTTCTAACATACCTGTGTAACCCCAACCCAACCCCCTCCACTGCTTCTCACCTTGATCTCCAACACCGTACTCGCTTCCCAACCTTTTTTTTTTCTATTCAGACCGTACGCCGTGACAACTGCCGCCTGGTGGTGGTGGTCATGGACACATGTCTGCGCAAGATTCTGATTGACCGGGACGTACAGGGCGCGATCGAATATACCAAACGAATTATCAGCGACCTACTACAGAACAAAGTGGACATGTCGCAGCTGGTCATCACCAAGGCGCTGAGCAAGACGGAGTATGCCGGCAAGCAGGCGCATGTTGAGCTGGCGGAGCGTATGCGTAAACGCGATGCCGGGTCGGCCCCGCAGCTCGGCGACCGGGTCCCGTACGTGATTATTCAAGGCGCCCGTAAAGCAGCGGCGTACGAGAAATCGGAGGACCCCATGTACGTCCTTGAACACAACCTTCCGATCGACACGCGGTATTACCTCGATCAGCAGCTATCTAAACCTTTGGAGCGCCTGTTCGAACCCATCCTGGGCGATAAGATGAGCCAACTGTTTACTGGGGAACACACGCGGACCATCCAGATTTCGACGCCGACGACGGGCGGCCTCATGAAATTCGCCGTCAAATCCTTCACGTGTTTGGCCTGTAAGGCCCCCCTCCCGCGCAAAAACACGTCCGCCGTGTGCGCGAAATGTACCCATCGCGCACCGGGGCTGTACCGGAAACAGCTCGAAATGGTTAATGTCGCCGAGACCCGTTACGCCCGTCTGTGGACTCAGTGCCAGCGGTGTCAAGGGAGTCTTCATCAGGACGTGCTTTGTACTAGCCAGGATTGTCCCATTTTTTACATGCGCAAGAAGGCCCAGAAAGAGGTTCAGGATGCCGTGGATACCATTGACCGGTTTAACTACGCTTGGTAGCAGTGATAATCTATATCTGAAATTCGCCTCCCTTCCATCCCTTTTTTTTGTTATGTACGTCCAACAGTTTACAAATATATTTTTTGGTCGATGGAAAGGGACTTCACCTTACAGGTCTCATAGTTTCATATAATTACTATAAAAAGAGAAGAACAAATCGACCCGACTAATTCTATTTCTTTAATGAATGGACATTATGCGCCCCGGTGATGTAAATGATATCTACTACCAAATGCAAACCTGCCGAAGATTTATTGGCTCCCCCTCTCTTAGATCTATCCTTTCCTCCTCCAATAATGCTAGTACTTTAGCGCGAGTTGCTCATTGACCTCGACAATCCATGTAGTTGCTTCGCCCTGCATGGGGACGCCACTAGTACGATACTTCCGATAGCGGCTTGGCCCGTACGGTGGCGAACTGGATGTTTTCATCGGATTCCTTGTCGACCAGTCCGACGACGGCGCTGTGATAAGGAAGGAAACGCAAAGATTAATGGTTAGAGATAGGATCGAATTAGGTTGAGGATATGGTACGGCACGCCAAGTCTGTAAAGTGCCACCGGGATCGCGCAGAAAGGCGAGGGGTGAGGAAGGCGGAGGGTGTAAAACGGGCAGGACTGGTGGCTAGGATAAACTTACACATTGTCACCACGGATAAAGTACAGGCCCAGATCGACCATCTCGACGCCTTCGTCTTCGGCGTAGACCCGCTCGACGCACTCGCTGACCACGAGGTTTATCATCTGGTCAAATCCTTTGAGGAGACCCTGGGAGGAGCGGGTATAGGAAAGGGCGGTCATAAACAATTTAGGGCAATGGGTGGTGAACAAGGGATGAGGATGGAGGTTAGGGTTGCTCCTAGACCCATGCACCACAAGATACGAAGCAAATCGAGATCACCTGTTCCTTATGCTCCTCACTTGACTAGGCTTACTTACCACAAGCACGCGCCCGTCGTTCGTCACGGCCATCACACGCTCTGTATAAACCCCGGAGGACAGTTGAATCGGAGACGTTAGTTGTCGTTCTGGCGTCCTATGGCCACCGTGTGGCTATCCATATGCAGTGTAGCCTCCCCTCCACTGCTGGGCTCAAGCCCCATGAGGTGTACTAATTAGTGGTGTAAAGGTCACTAAGTCGCTCGGGTTGCTACAACCTTGAATCGCAAGGGTGACGAATGAAGAGGTGTTTCACTTACTGTTGACGTAGTCTTGAATCTCGGACATGGTTGAATTGAATGCGGCGGATGGGAAGTTGAGAAGTAGGTTGGAGACCGGGCACTAGCTGAGTGGGGGTTGGGAGGCACTGGTGTGGACGGAACGATTGTGTATACAAGAATAAGAGTGGACGTGGCCGAGTGTAACAGATTGAATGGGCGAGTGGAGCAGATCTAGCAAAGTGATCACGGCACGATACATGGGTTGTGTGGATGTGGGCAGCGGTCGGCTAAGCGCAAAACTCATTCTGCAATCTGGCCACTTCTGTGGGCTCATGAGCCGCTAGGGTCGGATATTTCGGCCGGGTTAGACTAAATAAGTCGGACTCAGGCCAGCGTTCGGTTGCTACTAGCTCGCCCGTCTCCCTCTCTCCCCCCTCGCTTTAACCGGCAGGCTTCAAGTTTACCATACCGTGATCGAGATCGGCCTGCATAACCGTGTACAATCCTAGCGTGCCGGAGTCCAATTGACCCTGCGGTCCGGCGAGGAGCTTCGTGCCGACCACTCGCCGTATATCTGAGCCCACCACTCCAGTGAAGCCTAAGGGCGGCTGACTCGGTCGTGTTACTCTGCCACACCCACCACAACCCACACCTCAGCAAGGGGAGGGACCAACAGTCTCAAGGCATCCTGTCCGCTAACCACGAGGTACGACGTGGGCCGACCAACAGCTCAGTCAACCACATCACCCCCGTCGTACCTGCGCAACCATTACAGGCCTACGCGCCCCTCCCCCCCTTGCGACTGACGCCCAATGACAACCACTGCGAAGGGAGGCGGCATAAACAGGTGCGGTTTGGTGGCGCAATCGTGATCCGCTTGGTTATGGAATAATTTTTTTGGTATTGCTACTCAATTAGACAAGTGCAAGTTACCGTATTTAAAGAGGCTAGATCGGTGGCGTCCTCTCCTTTCCCCTGTACCTAGTTTGGTTATTTAATGTTTGCTGTACTAGAGGTACTTCCGATTCCAGTCTTGATCCATCTGCTTACTGTTCCGTAATCTAGCCAGATTTATATCTGCACTATTGTTTAGATCACGTACCATCATGCTAGCCCAGTTTACGGGCTCGGCCATTATCCTGGCCTTCGTGTGGGCCACCACAGTTATCGCCGTTCCGAACCCGACAACATTGCAGGCTTTACCACCCGAGTTACTCCAGAGCGTAACCGGGTATCTCGATTGCAACGGAGCTGCCCAGTTCAGTCAGACCTGTCGGTCGATTCATAAGGTCGTAAATGATGCCGGCCACACTCGACTTCTAAAGGTACGTTCGAGTCTAAGGGATAGCTCAAGCACAAAGATTTACCACTCAACGTAGCGGCCCAAGGTATAACCACGTCGCCTTTTTTAATGGGAGCATTTGTCTAACCGCTGACTTCAGCTCCTCTTCTCAACTCTAGAATCGTACCGCACTAGCTAGTCGGATGGAGTCCTACCTTCAGAATCGAGGTCAGAGAAACCAGCGGCCTTTGAAACGGCTGCGTCGTACCCCGTCGGATTCAGCAGAAGCGGCGACGACGATGACGACGGAGCGCCCTGATGGTATCGATAGGGAGGCTTCGGCTTTGCTTGACGAAGTAATTGTCTTGGTGCTACCGTTCGTGCGTGCGCTGTTCTACCAGCACTGGATCCTCCGACCTCTGGCCAGGTATCAAATTACGCCCCGGGGTAACCATCAGGCCATGTCGACCCCGGCGTTAGCCGGGTATATACCAATTACGGAACCCATTGATTACAACCATATTGGAGCGGCCATAGTGCCTGACGGAGACGTGAGTGTCTATCAATACTACATTAGTGAAGTACTCGGGGAGGATCCAATTGCGGATACGGATACCGCTCGCGAGGAACCCGACGAACCGATTTCCACGTGGATAGCCGGCGAGGTCAGGGCGTTCCGCCCGGAGCTCGACAGGATCCAGGCTGCCACTTCCCGCTTGATCCTGTCGGAGACCATTGACGGACCCAAACTGGCCCTTCAAGACCCGGTGGCTCACGCGGCAGCTGTCGGTCATATTCCGTTCCTTGTCCAGCTCGTGCGACTAAGCAACGACCCGGACTTCCAGATTGCCCTGCAGCAGGCCGTGCTACAAAATATACCCGTCAGCCACATTCAATTCGCCGCGGTCTTGGCCTCGCCACCTCTAGGCCGTCGCACCGAGACTATGCCCAATCGGCGCCAACAAGCCCAAACCTCTCAATTGGCGACCGTTCTGGACCTACTGACTCGATCTCTGCCGCAGTCTATCTACACCTCTACAGTACTCGCCCTGGCGGCCCAGGGTCGACCGGGGCCTTTGCTACGTTTCACATCCCCGCGATCCGACTACCCAGATGGTGTGCTCTCCATCAATCCCGAGACCGACCTTCCCCCTGCCTGTCTATCACTCGTCGTGGCCGCGGACTACGGGCATCTATCAATCTTTGAGGATCAAGGTCCCCATAGGGTAGACAGTCATCAACTGGTCACAGCCTACCGCTACGCCACCCACATGGGTATGCGCCGCGCAGCGGAAGTTCTCAAGGCCTTCATCCCTGCCTCGGAAATGAACTCCGGCCAAATCTGGTTCAGCCCGCCGCCCGCCCGGTACCTCAATTTTTATTCAAACGATGCTCAGGTTTTCGCCTTCCACTACGCCCCATAGTACCGTACGCCATTCTCTTTCTTCATTAGACCAACGTATGTAATACAAATCTAGCACCCGACTTGATATCCTGACCAGCTAACCATCTGGACCCCACTGACCAGCCCACTTGTTTAAGATACGAAGCAACCGAGCTAATTTAGAGAGTGTCGAATTGACACTAGCATACCCGTACCAGGGGCACACCTCGCAACACAATCTCCCCGCCTTGCCCCCACCCTGCACAGCGCGGAACTGCACCATCTCCTTAAGCAGGGGGTCTCAGCAGCGCAACAGCCTGCTTTTGCTCTACGTCACGACGGCGGACTACTAGTCGTGTGGTGGACAAGTGGGTGCTGGGAATGGAACGGGCACGGCATCCAGACACCAAGTCTCCCTCATTTCGTGCCAATGCACTTTTTGATCCCTTGCATTCGCACTACCCTCCCTCCAGGTCGCCGTATCCCATTTCTTGCGGCTATGCAGCTACGTAAACGCGGCGCCGACCGCCATGTGCTGGTAAGGGAGTGGTTCTAGGCTACTATGATCCCCCTTGACGTAATGTGCTATGTCTAGGTCCCCATGGGGCGGACGAACCCACGCTGTCCAAAGTCAGGAGCGCCCTTCTCCCCCCCCCCATACACACAAATGCACTGTAACCTTCAGCAACAGACCGTAACGGACGTTGTGCACCACGAGAATTTAGTTCCCTGCTCCAGCATTAGCAGACTGAGCTTACTGATGTCTAACCTCCCTTTCGTACCTTTGTGACGGTGTGCTCTCGATGCCTGCATACCCAGAGTACAACAGAGATCCGACACGCACCGGTCAAGGTCGAGCCTTCCACCACACCAACCAAATTGAGCAAACGTGCCAAGACCGCACCAGTCAAGCCCCTAGACGCTACGCCGCCCAAGACCAAGGCCAGAAAGATCAAATCTGAAACTTCGGATGCCGACGTTGCACTTGACCCGGCCCCGGCCACCCCCGTCCAGGACCCGGCAGTGAACCCCCAACCGGCGCCGGACCATTGGGCCGAGGTGTACGACCGCATCAAGGCGTACCGAGCGATCCACGAGGCTCCGGTTGACACCATGGGCTGCGAGCGATTAGCCGATCAGACCATTGCTGACCCCAAGACGTACCGGTTTCAAACGCTAGTGTCACTGATGCTGTCCGCTATGAC